>SKCR01004850.1:0-156399 GCA_019454045.1 Zanthoxylum bungeanum | reverse complement strand
TAATTGCGGAGTCATAGCTGCAAGCATTACCGATTGGGCAGTCGCATTATCATCGTTATGAGTCTTCCAAAGCTCTAGCTCAAGCAACAGATCAGGTCGGGGCTTAGGCCCAATAGGTCGCTCTAAAGTGTAGAGTAACTTTTCGGATCCTAGAACAATTCTGAGATTCATATCCCAGTCCTAAAAGTTTGTGTCATTAAAGACGTTGTCGCCCATGACAATTTTCCTAATGCTCAACTTTCATGTCATCTTAACCGCAATAGTCCAACTATTCGATTAACGATGTATGGGTACAGTCTAACTGTTACAAGAAAAATAATAATATATTAGTCCAACTAATAAAATAATTGACGAAATAATTTGAAAGCGCGTATAGCTAAGTATTTGAACGAAATTGCAAATTCAATACTAGTCTCCCACTATTTTTCGGCGAGCCTCTAACCCTCTGTTGAGTACTCGGGAAACCTAGTTTCCTAGTGGGATAGGATCCCGTTAAATAACACACAACCTTGACTTTGGCCAACAAGTTATATGATATTTAACTAGGTAGATCTCTAAGATCAATTGGATCTCATCCAATTCCTAGATCCGGTAGATGGACCTCCAAGTCCGAAACATATATACAATACATATGCCAATATATCCAATATATTTTCCTAACCTTTTTCCTCTGAATCAACTAAGTCTTGGCTTTGGCACAACAAGCTTAATGATTCCAGTTAAGCGGGACCCATTGACTTTGGAAAGCTTCGTAATCGATGTCGATGGACAAGAAGTGATCTTGACTTTGGCAAACAAATCACAACTTGGACAAGACACCGATATGGAACAAAGCCTTCATGATTCAAACACATCCGCGATGGACAAAGGTCTTGACTTTGGCCAACAAACCAGTGCCAATCTTGGATCTTGAGTAAGAATCACTCAATGGAAGGAAAACGCTTAATGTGTTATTGAGGGTTTTTCGCCTAAATTGGCAACCGATTTATTATCTTTGTTAGGTCTCATCATACACCCTTAAGCATGCATTCTAAAAGCATAATAAGGCGCGAAAATAAATTAATAACGATATGCGGATGGATATCTCACAGATTGTTCCTAGAACAAATCACTCAATTTCATCTCCCCGGGTAGCACTATTCTTACTTCTACCCAATTACATAATACAATAAGAGAAAACTCATTAACATTGAGGGGAATTAGGTGAGAAGAGAATTACAAAGAATCAAGAGAGATAAGGCTGGACACGCAGGTCCAATTTAATAAATTCTAAATTTACAACAATTTCCAAAATTGCCCTTCCCTTCTAATATCCATCTGATATACGTTATTCATTCAACACATCCATGTATTCACACAAACATGTTATTCAATCAATCTAATCCAATTAATTAATCTTGAATAAAGTGATCATCCAATGTTCAAACAACGATTTGATTTTGCGCGAGTCCAACTCGTTTGAGAATAAGTACTCAAAGTACGAATTCTTGAATTATATCGAACTACAATTTAAATCTTTTTTAATTCGTATTCAATATTAATTCCATATTTAATTCTAAATTAAATAACTACACACTTTTTAATGCGCCTTTATGACTTAGATTCCAAATCTAATCTAAATGGGTCTCAAAGCCCAATTACATCCAATGTTGTTTAATTAAAGCCCAATGGGCTTTCAATTAATTTCTTAAGGCATGGACTTTGGTCAATATGGGTCAAACCCAAATACCAAAGCCCATTCAAGGAATCACCCTTATTTCCAAGAAACCAATTTAGGCCCATTAGGCCCAATTAAACATTAAAATGCCATTAGTTATATTTGGACTTTATGGAATGGTTTAGGCCCAATTTGGATCCAATCCAATTGACCCAAACCAACTTGGCCCAACCAAGTCCATAAGGCCCAAATAGAACATATAAAAGCCCAATTCCAAATTTAGCCCAATTTATTAAATTCTAATTTTCCAAAATTCATAATTTAATAAATCAAAGTGTTTAGCCATGATTAATATTTTAAATTAATATTTCCAAAATACTAATCTAATCCATTAATCATGTTATCATCATCAACACATGTCCAACATTATTGAATTAAACAATCATCTCATTACATGCTCAATAGCTCACGGCATTCATAGGGGTTTTTAATTCGATTTCGTTTTCAATCCGATTGAATTACAAATCAACATTTCCCAAGTCTTTAAGCTCATCCAATGATCAAAAGAACAAAAAATACCATGACTTAGGGTTTCATCATGCATTCGGCCAAGCCAATAATTTGGGGAAAAAATAATCCAATTCATTTTTCATGAAATTGATCATGCATAACACTATGTTATCATCATTCAAGCATACTTAATCAATCAATTTTATCAAATCATGCTCAAATCATTTTTACCCAAATTTTAGCATAAGAACCCTAACATTTTTCATGCTCAATTAGGCTCCATGATACCATTGTTGGTTTCTAAAGTTGTCCCAAGATCATTCAAGCATAAAACATGTGAATACATTAAAGAAGTATGGCGGAATCATACTTACAATGAGCGGTTTATGGATGCGTCAAGTTCAAAAATTTTCCTCCTTGTCCTTGAAGGTCACGGCCAAGCTCCAATTTTGTTGAAGATGAAGAAGCTCCAAGCTTTGAGAGGATTCCAAGCTCTTAAGATGGTTTCCCTATCACCTTTAATGATTCTTGAAATGTGCTAGCAAGTAAAGAAAAGAAAACAATTTCCTTGTTCTTGGTTGGAGGCTCACGGCAATGAGAGCTAGGGAGAGAGAGAGTTTTTTTTTTCTTTTGTTGATTTTGTTTCTAAAACAAAATTATGCCTAAAAATATTTTACCAAAGTTTGGTATATGGCTTTCAAAAAGTCAAAACCATTTTGGAGCCAAAATGGCAATTAAAGCTCTCAACAACCAACATTATGAATAGTGACAAGTTTTAATTCACCAAAAGTTTACTGGACATCCATCACTAAAGTGACATGTGATGTGACAAGCGATGTTACTTGCGGCCGCTCTAGATTTAAAATCGGAGTGGCCTCGCAAACACATTTCGGGCTCGGGTTCGTTAATTCCGAATTAACGAATTTTCTATTGCGATGTAATTAAATCAAATTTAATTAAATAATATGCCAAGCAAAATTACTATACACATCGCTAGCGAATTAATTCTAAATTAATTCGTTAGCCCGAATTAAAATCCAATTTTAATTCTGCGTCGAAATCTAATTTCGTTTAATATATAAATATATTATTTTATCGATTAATTCCGAATTAATCGTTCTCTCTCTTCAAATAGTATTTTATCCCAGATAAAATATCTCGATTATTAATCCAGATTAATTAAGTTCGAATCATTCATCATCGGTGATTCTTCGGGAAGCGACCCAAGAGATCCCTAGATATGTTAACAGTAAATCTGATCGTCGGACTATCCAAACACGTACATACCTCGTACTACGTTTTTACCGATTTACGAGACATGATTGGCTTCTAGCAAAGCACCGTGCCTACCAAATTCTCCAGAAATATTCTTAATGGAATATACTATCTTTGTCAGGCGTAGTATACGTAGTATTGCGTATTGCGATCCAGTATCGGATGTCACATGCAAGGCTTGGGGCTGAAATAGCATATGCCTCGTACGAAGCATATATCAGATTACTAGTAACTTGTCTCTTTAATCGGATAATCATGACCTTGTCATATTATCCAGATGGTTGTAACCATTTAGAGTACCAGTTCTGTATCCCTGCGTGATCATCATCTCCATATGACTGAAGTGATACTTCCATATTAACATCACACCCAATACACTACGATTCTCAATAAACCCAGAAGAGGCGTACACAAAACCTGTTAAAGTCCTGGATGACCAAAACCAAAGCGTATTGATTGTCGCAAGTACTAGCGATGTAAGTCTTAGGTTAAGACCAAATACACCTACCCTGATGCGGACTCACATAGACACATAGTCATACTACCATGGGATTTCGCGGGGTCTATCCAGAGCGAGGCTGTTTCCGTACCATCGGTAAATACAACCTCCTATCACACTTTCATAAGTATCCAATACTTAAATATGAGAACATGTCGTTACGCTTCCATAACACACACAAGTGCAATACTAGTCTATTCCGCATTATCGATGTCCAATCTCGATAATACTACGACTATGGATATTTAATGATTAAACCTCTATGGATTGATATTGTCTCATATCTTATAATCTGGAACTAACCATATGGAATTTTATCATTTATATATTTAAGTAATCAAATTACAAAATGATAAAATGCAATTTCCATTGCTACATAATTAATTTGTACAAAAAAACCACAATGTCTTTTACAAATAGTGACGTTATGGGTCATAATTATCTAACAACTACGCCTGAAATAGATTACATATTCCTTAAAAGAATATTTCTGGAAAATTTGGTAGGCATGACGCTTTGCTATAAGCCAACCATGTCTTGTAAATCGGTAAGAACGTGGTATTAGGTACGCACGTATTCGGATATTCCGATGACCGGATTTACTGCCAACATATCCAGAGATCTTATGGGTCACTTCCCGAAGATTCACTGATGACGTATGACTCGAAGATAATTATTCTGGGATTAATTAGAAGAGAGAGAAAATTAATCTAGGATTAATTACGGAGAAATTTTATCTGGGATAAAATTAAATTAAAGAGAGAGAGAACGATTAATTTGAAATTAATCGATTAAAATAATATATTCGATATATTAAATGAAATTAGATTTCATAACAGAATTAAAATTAGATTTTAATTCGGGCGAACGAGTTAATTTAGAATTAATTCTCTCTAGCGATGTGAATAGTAATTTTGCTAGGCATGATTATTTAATTAAATTTGATTTAATTACGTCGCAACGAAAATTCGTTAATTTGGAATTAGCGAACCCGAGCCCGGGAGTGTTTGCAAGCCCACTCAGATTTTGAATTCAAGTGGGGCCCACAAGTCACTTCACTAGTCAATCATTTACCTTTATGGTGATGGAAGTTAGTGTAGGAAATGATGGAAACTTGATTTACACTCCAAGTTGGTGAAAGATGATTGACTTTTACCAAATGTTAGATATTTGGTATATGATTTTGTTTTTTGAAAATGAGATACACAAGTCAACTTTTCATTCTCTCCATCTCTCTCCCTTGTTCACGCCTCTCTCCCATTTTTGCATAGGCTTGGCCGAAACTTTCAAGAACAAAAAGGAAGAAAATTGTTTCATTTTTCTAATAGCTATCACTCACAATGGATCATACAAAGGTGATAGGGAAACCTTTCCCATGAGTTTGGAATCTCATTAACAAAGCATGGAAGCTCAACATACATCAAATGAGAGCTTGGAGCACAACACAAAGGCTTGGAATTTTGTTATCTCCTACATCAACTTAGCCGATCAAAGTGAGTATTTTCCGCTACTTTACTTTGCGTATTCACATGATTTCTTGCTTAATTTGATCTTGGTTTGACCTAGAAATCCCAACAATGGTATCAGAGACATAATTGAGCATGAAATTGAATTTATGGTTCTTAATCTTGATTTGGGTATTTTTGATTTGAGCATGATTTGATCAAATTCTTTGTTTGAGTATGCTTATATAATGTTAACTTAGAGTTATACATGATAAATTTGAAGAAAAATTAATTGGATTAATTTTCCCCAAATGCATTAGCTTGGCCGAATGCAATATGAACCTTATGTCATGGTAATTTTTGAATTTTAGACAATTGGATGTATTTAAAATGCATGGGATATATTAGTTTGTGATTTAATTGGATTGAAATCAAAATTGATATAAAAAGTCCCTAATTGCCGTGAGCTTATGGAAGCATGAATGAATTGATTTTGTTTCAATTTGTGTTGGACATAAATTGATTAGTTAAAGCATGATTAATTAGGATAATTGGTGTTTTGGAAATATTAACTTAACTAATTAATTATGGCTATTACACTTTAATTAATTAAATTGTGAAATTTGGAATATTAGAATTTAATTAATTGGGCTTAATTTGGAATTGGGCTAATAATGTTTTATTTGGGCTTAATGGGCTTGGTTGGGCCAAGTTTGGTTTAGGATAATTGGTTGGATCCAATTGGGCCTAAAACCATTTCCATAAAGTCCAAATATAATAAATGGGCCTTTAAAAATTTAATTGGGCCTAATGGGCCAAAAGTAATTTTGTGGCAAAGGGTGATTCCTTATTGGGCTTTAGTTGCCAAAGTCCATGCCTTATGAATTAATTAAAACCCATTGGATTTTAATTAAATTGACATTGGATGTTAATTGGGCTTTGAGACCCGTTAAGATTAGATTTAGAATCTAAGTCGCAAAGACTTATTAATAAAGTGTAATTATTTAATTTGGAATTAAATAAAGAATTAGTATTGAATACAAATTAAATTGGATATAATATTGTAGTTTGATATAATTCGAGAATTCGTACTTTGAGTACTTATTCTTAAACGAGTTGGACTCGCGCGAATCAAATCGTTGTTTGAACATTGGATGATCATTAATCAAAGATTAATTAATTGGATAGATTGATTGATAACATGTTTTGTGTGAATACATGGATATGATGTATGAATAATGTATATCGGATGGATATTAGATGAGTGAGGGTAATTTTGGAAATTGTTGTAATAAATTTAGAATTTATTAAATTGGACCTGCGTGTCCAGCCTATTACCTCTTGATTCTTTTTATTTCTCTTCTCACCTATTCCCCTCAATGTAAATGAGGTTTATTTAGAAGTGTTATGTAATTGGGTAGAAGTAAGAGTATTGCTAGCCGGGGAGAGGAAAGAGAGAGAGATTTGTTCTAGGAACAAAATGTTTTAAATATCCATCCGCATATCATTATTAATTTATTTACCGTGCCTTAATATGCTTTTAGAATGCATGCTTAAGGGTGTATGATGAGACCTAATCAAAGATAATTAATTGGTTGCCAATTACGCGAAAAACCCTCAACAAATATTAAACGATTTCCTTCCATTGAGTGATTCTCTCTCAAGATCCAAGATTGGCATTGGTTTGTTGGCCAAAGTCAAGACCTTTGTCCATCGAGGATGTTTTGAATCATAAAGGTTTTGTTCTATATCGCATGTCTTGTCCAAGTTGTGATTTTTTGGCCAAAGTCAAGATCACTTCTTGTCCATCGACATCGATTACAAAGCTTTCCAAGGTCAATGGGTCCCGCTTAACTGGAATCATTAAGCTTGTTGTGCCAAAGCCAAGGCTTAGTTGATTCAGAGGAAAAAGGTTAGGGAATATATTGGATATATTGGCGTATATTAGATATATGTTTCGGACTTGGATGTCCACCTACTGGATCTAGGAATTGGATGAGATCCAATTGATCTTAGAGATCTTCCTAGTTAAATATCATTCAGCTTATTGGCCAAAGTCAAGGTTTTGTGTTATTTAACGGGATTCTAGCCCACTAGGAAACTAGGTTTCCCGAGTACTCAACAGAGGATTAGAGGCTCGTCGAAAAATAGTGGGAGGCAAGTATTAAATTTGCAATTTCGTTTAGATACTTGCCAATATGCGCTCATTACTTTTTCATCATTATTTAAAATATTTAATTGTTGTTTTAATTAAACAGTTGGACTGTATTCAAACTACTTCTTTTATAGTTGATTATATAATTGGATTATAGTAATCAATATATTTGAATTTAAACTAATCAAATAGTTGTTGATTATATAGTTAGACTATAGTAATCATTATATTTGATTGTACCCGAAATCGTTGATTGGATAGTTAGACTATTGGAATCAAGATAACTGAAAGATTAGCGTTTAGAACATAATCATGGGAGAAAATGTATTTAAACGGCTCCAATTTTCAGATTGGGAATAAAACCTCATGATAGTCCTGGGAACTGAGAAGTTATTCTATTTAATAGAGAAACATCTTGGGCCTGAGCCCGGAGTTGAGCAAATAGTGGAGCATGAGTTTTGGATGACTCATTGTGATGATAAATTTAGTGTTCAATCCTTTATATTTAATGCAATGACACTTTAATTTCGTCGTCTGAATTAAGGATTAGATCTTTATACCATGATGTTGAAATTAAAGATCTTCATAGATCTAACCGTAGATCTTAGAAGTACTAATTGCAAAAGAAGCTCTTTCGCTCGCGTATGTCAGAGGGTACATCTGTCGAGCACTAGGTGTCGCAGATGATTGCTGACATCGATCAGCTAGGTTAGCTGGGCAAAACCTACGTGGCCGAGACTACCAAAGATTTGATCTTATAGTCTTTACCCGAAAGCTGGAGCAGGTTCATAATGAACTAAGAGTAAACTCTTGGAGAGTTGATGGCTATGCTCAATGAGGCAGAGCCAGAGCTTCTAAAAGGGGCAAAGGTAAAATCATCATAGTCTTCTGGAAGATAAAGGACATATCCCAAGATGTCTACCTAAAATGTGGCAAACGGGGTCACTGAAGCGTGACTGCTGTATGGACAAGGCAAACATAAAGGAAGTGAAGGCGGGGCAAGGCTCCGGTTTCAAGTATGTTTGTCATAAACATGTTCACTACTGGTTTCAAAATTGGATTTTTGATACTAAGTGTTGTACATATATATGTACTGATGTGCGGGATCTGCTGATAAGCAGGAGACTGGCTTCAGTTGAGATCTACCTGCGAGTCGAAAACGGGACGAGAGTCGCTGTTTTAACCGTAGAATCCTAAGTTTAGGAACTACCCTTTGGGTATGTACTTAAATTAGGAAACTGTTATAATGTACCTAGTTTGACTAGAAACATTATCTCTATATCTAAGTTTAACCCGTTGCGGGTATACCTTTATATTCTAGAACACTATGTGTTTTATTTTATAAAGATGATATTGAGATAAACACATTAGATGTGAATAACATTATTTATATTTTGAATATAAATGAATCTCAAACATATAACATGACAAACAAATAGCTCAAACTGAATAAATCAGTTGAGACTTATAAGTGGCATTGTTGTCTGGGACACATTAACAAGACTCGCATATCCACACTTTCGAAGAGTGGGTACTATGACAGATTTGATTCTATTCAAATGATGTCTATGAATCTAGTTTATTAGGCAAAGTGCCTAAAACACCTTTTACTTGGTAAGAGTACAAGTGCCACCGATCTGTTAGCCCTCGTTCATAGTGACGTAAGTGGGCTCATATCTAGCTAGGCTAGAGGTGGATATGAATACTTCATAACCTTTACGGATGTGGCATCGCATTATGGTTATATGTATCTTAATGAAATACAAGTCATAAACTTTTAGAGTTTCAACTCGAAGTAAATAGACAGACTGGCTAAAGTATTAAACCGTCACAGTTAGACCGTGGTGGAAAATACATAAGCAATAAGTTTCTCGAATATTTGAAAGAGTATAGTATTCTTTCATAAAGGACTCCTCTCGGAACACTTCAAATTGATGGTATGTCTAAATAGAGAAACCGAACTTTGTTGGACAGAGTAAGGTTAATGATGAGTCACTCTGAGCTACCATTTTCCTTCTAGGGATACGCATTAATAAGTGCAAAACTTATTTTGAATAAGGTTCCATGAAAAACTGTTAGACAGACTTCATATTAGATATGAACAGGAAAGAAACCGGGTTTTCTCATTCCTGAAGATTTGGGAATGCTAGGCATATGTTTGGATGATACCAAACTAGAACCAAAATCAGATAAGTGCCTAATTTGTAGGTTATCCTAGGGTAACCAAAGTATAGTACTTATACAACTTACAAGAGAACAATTTAATTGTTGCTCTCCATGCGGTTTTCCTAATAGGAATACCTATATGCAGTGGTAAGTGGGAGGAAAGTAAAACTCGATGAAAATCGGAGTAATATTGTTCCAGGCACCGATTCTTTAACGGAACACAAACAGTTCATCAGGGATGAAACTGTACAAATAATCTTCGAATACACAAGAACCGTGCAAGTCGGAGAGAGTCAGAAAACAACCTGGGAGGTATGGGTTTCTGATCTCACCTCATGAAGATGTCAATCTTAATGAGGAAGACAAACCGGCTACATGTGAGGAAGTGATACAAGGTATCGACTCCCTATTATGGCAAAGTGCCATGAAATCCGAAATGGATTCCATGTATATCAACCAAGTTTAGATACTGGTTGATGTACCGAAAAACATTGTGCCTATTGGTATTATATGAGTCTTGAAGGAAGACAAACATGGATGGAAAATGTACACTGCAAGGCATGTACAGAAAGGGTATCGTCAACGACATAGTGTCAACTAAGACGAAACTTTTTCATCTGTTGCCATGATTAAATCTATTTGGATAATGCTTACTAATACTGCATATTTCATTAATGAAATATGGCATAGGGACTTCAAAAACGGAAACCTTTTGGAGGATGTTTACAACATCCTAACGGTTTTGTCGTACCAAAACAAGCAAACAAGGTTTGCAAGTTAATTCAATACATTTATGGATTGAAGCAAGCATTGCGTTCTTGGAACTATCGTTTTGATATAATCATAATGGTATATGATTTAATTCAAAACGAAAATGATTCTTGTGTATATAAGAAGGTTAGTGGGAGCGCACTGACAATGATTGTTCTATATAATGATGAAATATCATTTCTTGGAAATGACATTCCCATAATACAATCGGTGAAAGTTTGGCTTTCATGAAAATTCTCCGTAGAATACTTGGGAGAGACAACATTTATTCTAGGAATAACGATCTACTAGGATAGATCTAAATATTGTTGGCACTCTCTGAGAACTCGTACATTGAAAGATATGTACGCGACCTAGTGTCTCATATGCTTTGAGCATATGGAGTCACAATCAGGCCAATCCTAGTGATAGTCACTGGATTGATGTTAAGAACATCCTTAACTATCTTAGATGAACTAAGGATGCTTTCTTAAGATATGGAGAAGGAGAACTTGAAGGGACTAGGTTCACCGTTGCAAGTTTCCTAACTGACAAAAACGACTATATGTCGTAATAAGGGTACTATATAGTTTGAATAACGAAACAGTGAGCTGGAAATCTTCCAAGCAAGATACTGTTGCCGAATAAACAACAAAAGCGGAATATTGCTGCAGCTCAGGCAGCAATAGAAGCAATTTTGGATATGTAAAATTCCTAATTAGATTAGGAGTAGTTCTGTTAGCTGCTAAGCTAAGCTACAGCACAGGCTAAAGAATTAATGGTCTCATCAACGATCCCAAGTATATACTTCAACTATTCATCTGATTCGTTCGGATCATACATCGTGGCGATGTGATGATCGACTAAATCGCATCAGATGATAACATTGCAAATCCGCTAACGAAAGCTGTTACTCAGCAGAAATTTGAGCGACTCGTACATAGTTCAAGTGTAGGACACTTGAGTGATTGGCTATAGGCCAAGTGGGCGATTGTTGGACAATTATGACCCATAGCATCACTATTTGTATAGAACATAGTGTTGTTGTACAAATTAACTATGTGACAAATGAAATTGCTATTTTATCATTTGTAATTAGATTACCAAGATACAAAAATGATAAAAGTCCATATGATTAGTTCCGGATTAATAAAATATGAGACAGTATTAATCCACTAAAGTTTAATCATTAAAATATCTATAGTCGTAGTATTATCGAGATTGGACATCGATAATGCGGAATAGACTAGTATTGCACTTGTGGGCGTTGTGGGAGCATAACGGCATAGTTCTCATATATTTAAGTATTGGATACTTATGCAAGTGTGATAGGAGGTTGTGTTTACCGATGGTACGGAAACAGCTTCGCTCTGGATAGACCCCTCGGAATCTCATTTGTAGTATGACTATGTGTCTATAGGAATCCGAATCAGGGTAGATGTATTTGGTCTTAACCTGAGACCTTCATCACTAATACTTGCGACAATCAATATACTTTGGTTTTGGTTGTCCGAGGCTTTAACAGAATCTGTGTACGCCTCTTCTGGGTATATTGAGAATCATAGTGTATTGGGTGTGATTTCAAGATGGAAGTATCACTTCAGTCATATGGAGATGATGATCACATAGGATACGGAACTAGTACTCTTATGTATTGCAGTCATCGGGATAATATGACTAGGTCATGCTTATCCGATTATAGAGACTAGTTGCCAAAGATCCGATATATGCTTCGTACGGGGCAGACACAATTCCAGCCCCAGGCCTAGCATGTGACATCGATAATGGATCACAATACGCAATACTACGCATACTACGCCTGACATAGATTACATATTCCTTAAAAGAATATTTTTGGAGAATTAGGTAGGCACGGCGCTTTGCAAGAAGCCAACCATGTCTTGTAAATCGGTAAGAACGTGGTACTAGGTACGCACGTATTCGGATATTCGGATGACCGAATTTACTGCCAACATATCCAAGGATCTCATGGGTCGCTTCCTGAAGATTCACCGATGACGTATGACTCGAAGGTAATTAATCTGGGATTAATTAGAAGAGAGAGAAAATTAATCTAGGATTAATTACGGAGAAATTTTATCTGGGATAAAATTCAATTAAAAGAGAGAGAGAACGATTAATTTGGAATTAATCGATTAAAATAATATATTCGATATATTAAATGAAATTAGATTTCATAACAGAATTAAAATTAGATTTTAATTCGGGCGAACGAGTTAATTTAGAATTAATTCGCTAGCGACGTGAATAGTAATTTTGCTAGGCATAATTATTTAATTAAATTTGATTTAATTACATCACAACGGAAATTCGTTAATTCAGAATTAGCGAACCCGAGACCGGGAGTGTTTGCGGGCCCACTCGGATTTTGAATTCAAGTGGGGCCCACAAATCACATTACTAGTCAATCCTTTACCTTTATGGTGATGGAAGTTAGTGTAGGAAATGATGGAAACTTGATTTACACTCCAAGTTGGTGATAGATGATTGACTTTTACCAAATGTTAGATATTTGGTATATGATTTTGTTTTTTGAAAATGAGATACACAAGTCAACTTTTCATTATCTCCATCTCTCTCTCTTGTTCACGCCTCTCTCCCCTTTTTGCATAGGCTTGGCCGAAACTTTCAAGAACAAAAAGGAAGAAAAATGTTCCATTTTTCTAAGAGTTAGCACTCACAATGGATTATACAAAGGTGATAGGGAAACCTTTCCCATGAGTTTAGAATCTCATTCACAAAGCTTGAAGCTCAACACACATCAAAGGAGAACTTGGAGCACAACACAAAGGCTTGGAATTTTGTTATCTCCTACATCCACTTAGCCGATCAAATTGAGTATTTTCCGCTACTTTACTTTGGTATTCACATGATTTCTTGTTTAATTTGATCTTGGTTAGACCTAGAAATCCCAACACTATCCATTTTTCGAGCAGCTATATATTCCTAACAGATGTATAACAATTGAGCTCTCGAAGTATGCTGGTCGCACGACACAATTGTAAAGTATGAATTATTCTTGTAGAGATAATAAAAATTGTTGATCCCATCATGTGTGAGTGGGAGATGTTGGAAATTGTTGTTAATTGGAAATTATTTGGTGTTGTTAAATAACAATAATTAGTAATAATTTCATGTTTGAAATTATTAAGTAACAACAAGAGTTGTTAATCAAATAATTAAGTAACAACAATTAGTAAAATATTAAGTGGGGAACATTTGGTACACAATGATGGTAACATTTTTGGAATGGTTAGAGAAAGTAATTATGAATCCAAATACATGTGTGTAGGCACTGCATTTTTGCATGTAAGTCCCTATGATGAGTCTCATTTGGAGACACTACCTTTAAAGTCGAGGAAGTCGCGAGAAACGGACGTCGAAATGGGGAATTCAGAATAAGTATGTCATCAGATTCATTTCACAAGTTCACTGTTTTTGTTCGTGCTGCATTCGTGACCACGTTCGAACGTCAAGCAAATTGCGGGCATTCGGTAGTGTTCGAATAGGCGTTCTAATGGTGTCGGTATTTTTGGTTTTGCTGCAGCCTCACACCCAAGCCCAATTAGCCCACCAAACCCATAAAACATATCCAAATTAATAAAACACATATTTAACACATGGGAATTAAATAAAATCTAAAAATCATATACTAAATTAAAATAAATATTAAAATAAAGTCATGTCTAATTAAAATCAATCAAGATTATTATATTCCTAACTAAACAAATTTCATGCCTAAAATAAAACAAATTAAATATATGAACTTCCTAATTAAGCATAATCTTGTCTCCAATCAATCTTTGGTTTTCCTTGTTTAACACTAAATCAAATCCTCCTTTAATGCACAAATCCCTTCCTTGTCAATCAAGGATTCACCCATCCCATTTGCCTATAAAAACAAAGCTATTCCAACCCTTGAACCCTCCTGACTCTCACGCATATACAGCAAACAAATAAGCCTCTCCATTCACGCCTAATACACTCAAGAAGCAACAAAGAATTTTCTCTCCTCCTCTTCCCTCCATAACAGAAAAATTAGAGCCCTTAAACACCTTAGATTACCGAAAATTACAGCCTCATAAACACCTTAGATCACCGAAAATCACAGCCCCTAAAAAACTTAGATTACCAAAAATTACAGCCCCTAAACCACCGAAAACACACCCTAAAATAGTAGCTAAAATCACCAAAAACAGTAACAAGAACTGCACTCTAAAACCCTAAAAGAAACCGTAAAAACAGCCCTTGATACAGCAAAAATAGTGACCAAAAAAATAGAAGCAAAACAGAGTCAAAATAATAGCCCGAACAGCAAACCAGCGAGGAAAGACGTGAACCAGTGAACCGGAGGAGCCGCAGAGCATTAACCCCCGACGACCGTGTACGGTACTTTCGAGAGACGATCTAAAAGGTTAGACGTGAGGGCACCATCTTTTATTTATCTTTATTCTTATTTTAATCATTTATCGAATTTTCTTCGCATGAGAGTCGTTGATTGATGTGTGTTGTGGCCCTTGAATGAATGGAAAATATGTCGTCTCTCGTGGTATATAGGATGGAAACCCAGATGTAAATTTCGTAGCTGAATCCGAATGGACAGTAGTGCGGTCTGTACTTGGGATACAACTCCACGTACCACTTGAGCAAACGGCACATATTTCGATATGTTTTATCTTGTTCTTTTGTTATCCGCATTTTATATTCCGCATTTTACTTTCTGTATGTCGTTTATTTGTGTGTTGATATAATGCGCATGGGCTTAGTATGTTGGTCTAAAGGTTTTCCATTTGAGGGAAGAAAAGGCCAAAAGGCTACCTTTACGCCAATACTTTGCCGCACCGGACAAAGTATGTTTGGTTGGATGTGAGACATGTTCAACCGAGCATACGAAGTTCTATATTGTTGTCTTTACTTTCTATGCATTGTGATGTGATGCGCATGGGCTAACTAGGGTGGATTAAAGGTCCTCTATTCGAGGGAAAATGCTTGAAGGCTACCTTACCACGATGTTTTACCGCGCCTTTTGTTATGTCATTGACTTTCTGCATATCATTGTTCTATTTATGCATGTATTGCATTCTAATGCGTATGGGCTTAGTATGTTGGTCTAAAGGTTTTCCATTTGAGGGAAGAAAAGGCCAAAAGGCTACCTTTACGCCAATACTTTGCCGCCGAACAAAGTATTTTGGTTGGAGGTGAGATATGTTCAACCGAGCATACAAATTTCTATATTGTTGTCTTACTTTCTATGTATTGTGATGTGATGCGCATGGGCTAACTAGGGGGGATTAAAGGTCCTCTATTCGAGGGAAAATGCCTGAAGGCCACCTTATCACGATGTTTTGTCGCGCATTTTGTATGTAATTGACTTTATGCATATCATTGTTCGATTTATGCATGTATTGCATTCTAATGCGCATGGGCTAACTAGGGTGGATTAAAGGTCCTCTATTCGAGGGAAAATGCCCGAAGGCTACCTTACCACGATGTTTTGCCGCGCCGGACAAGGTAAGCTCGATTGAATGGGAATGTCTTCAATCGGGCACATGGGGTCCTACATTTTGCATCTGTGTATGTGTTTGCGTCATCTATCATGCATCAGGTCCGGTCATGTTCGAACGCGTTCTCGAACGCTACATGAACGTGAACCTTCTATTTCCCATTCGAACGCATTTTCATACGCTACACGAACGCGCATACACTGAACTAAGTCATTTTCATCACATGTCATGCATAATTGTTTCTTAGGTGATTTCTCTTGTATCATGTAATCAATCATACTATTTGTATTCCTGCATTTATCTATTTGATGTGTTTATGAGATGGTATTCAAGCATGATTAGGCCGTTAGTATGTTACTTGGTTCTTAAGCATGATTTAGCCTATTTAGTTGTTCCTTTTTAAACATGAATAGTCAATTATTTTGCGTTTGGAATTTGCATGATGTTTAGGTTCTTCTTTGTTTTCCGCATTATATGATCGAAGTATGTTCATGAGATTGCCGTGTGTTATTGCATGTTTGCCATTATGATAATTACTTCTATGCATGTGAACTTAAAAGTAGAATACTCTTTGAAATATGTTGCGTAGATTCGATTAAATTATTACACAAATCATTTCATTACAAATGGCATAAGTAAGGGACCATTCCAAACCCAACGGTTTGAGGTCTTCCCTTGCGAGGGTGGGTGGGTGGGTGGCGACTCCATTATTCTCCAGTTTAGTCCCCCGCGGGCTACTCCGTACTCCCTACCGGGCGCGAGCCCGGAACAGGATGCGTCGCCCATTTCTGTGTCCCACAGTCTGGCGACTCCACTGGGGATAGAGAATCGGCCCCGAAATAACGTCTTGTAATATTATGATTTGGCTTTAAGTTAATCGTTCCTGTAGTAGGTTGAAAGGGGTTTAATCAAAGGCACTTTTAAGGCTATGTAATGGTTTGGTGTCTTCCTTCACTCACTACTTTTCTATAAGGAAAAGCTGTGAAGGCACATAGATAATCATCTACTCGTAGCCTACTGTGATGGACTAATTTGGAGGACTCGTTGTTTATTCCTGTCACCAAGCGATAAGAGCCTAAGAGGCTAGGGTACTTAAGAGAGCCTCGCTCCACCCTCCCTCTGAGGAATCTACAACAGGAAATCCATTTGACAGTCAGTCCCACCCATAACTCGTTGGCACGTACTGTAAGGTATAAAAAAGGGTGCGCTCACTTGGTCACTCGAACCCATGAGTGGGGAGACCTAGTTGTGGGCAATCTTTCGCCAGCGAGAGTCTTTGTCTACAACTCCCGCAAACCCACACGTAGACCGGAGTTGTATGACCTATAGTAACTATTTCCTTGTGCTTGTGGACCATCCTCATTTGGATGCAGTTGGACTTCTTGTCAGAAATACGAACTTTTTGGGCAATTTAAACTGGGACTAGTTCGTATCCTATGACAATTGGGCCAAAAGCTTCTGAAATGTTGATGGGTCACTCCGTAGAAATTATTTCCGTATGCTTGTGTTTGGGAACATTGTCGTTTGGATCCATTCGGACCTTTTGTCATGAGGTATGGGCTGGTTGGGCCATTTAAACTGGGACAAGAATGTATCTTATGATGATTGGGCCAAAAGCTTCTAAAACGCCATTGGGCCATTACATGTTTGTGTTTAGGAACATTATTATTTGGATACGGTTGGACTTCTTGCCATGAGATGTGAACTTGTTGGGCCATTTCAACTGGGACGAGTTCACTCCTATGACAGTTAGCCCAAAAGCTTCTAAAATGTTGATGGGCCGATTTGTGTGAAAAATTTAATGAGTTGATATATTCCTTGTATCGCACACATCTCATTCATCTCATACATACATATATCATGTTAACACTCTCTTGTGTCTTAAGAGCCATCATAGATATCCGTTGGGTTAGAAAAAAGGGAAGACTTGTTAAAAGACCAATAACGAACATGAGTGAATCAGAAAACGAGGTATCTCGCATAGATCAGCTAGAGAATGGTCTCACCAAGGTTACCAAACAATTACAAGCCTTGACTAATGCTGTGGCTAATATGGTTGTGCCCCATGCTGGGGGAAGTTCTGAGAATATGAGGCGCGAGGAGCCTCCAAATGGGTTGGGGATGATATCCCCGCTTTTGATGATGACATGGCAGAATATGCAACAGGCAGAATGATTGGGTCTCAGGGAGAATTTCAGAAGCTCCGAGATCAGGTAGAAACGGTTACCCGCAAAATGAGGAGTAAACATGAAGAGTTGTTAGATTATGAAACAATGACTTTTGAAGAACAGCTACCGCTCAGTTCAAAATGCATGATATGGCCAAGTTCAATGGGAAGGGGAACCGAGGGCCATCTCCGACAATATGTGTCAGTTATGAGTTCAGTGGGCTTGACACAAAGCGCCAAGTTCAGAAGATTTTATGATGTCACTTGAGGGGGCACCTGTAGTGTGGTATCATAGCCTTGAAAGAAAGGTTAATGAGGATTGGAGGGAATGGCATATGCATTTCTGAAACAGTATTTACAGACATGGAGATTGATTTGTCACTCCGTGATTTGGAGAACACTAAGCAGAAGCCAGAGGAAAGCTTCAAAGACTATGTGGATCGCTGGGTAGCAGCTTCTGAAAATGCAGACTCGGCCCTCTGAGAAGGACCAGATTAAAATGATCATCAAGGGCACAAGGCCCTCGATTTATGGCAAGCTGAGGAGGATGACCTCCATGATTGGCGACTTTCGACAGTTGAGGGAGACTGTCATGGATATTGAAGAATAAGAAGCTGAGAACAGAAAGTTCTATGGCCAGAATATGAGGACTTTTGGGGGGCATTCTGAAACCAAGCCCGCTGCTGCCAAGGTTACTGCCATCAAGAACCGGTGTTTCTCCAACTTGGGAAGACCTTTGTCCAAAGTGCTTGAGAAGTTGACAAGGCAAGGATTCTTAAAACCCTTGGAGCCTAAACCACTTCCAAATCCCCCATCACCACATTTAAAAATAGACCGCTACTGTCACTTCCACCAGCAACACGGCCATGATACTGATAGCTGTTCCCGCCTCTGGTATGAAATTCAGGACCTCATTGATGCCCACAAAAATACCCGATCCTGAGAAAGAACAGCCTAGCACACACACCAACCCTATACCAAATTATCACTCTGTTCCCCCATCCACTTACATGATCAACTCCGGCCTGCCTGAAAGCTTTGTCCTCCAAACTCTCAACCACCCAGTTTCTTCCATGAGGATAGAGGATGACAACAGTGAAGAACCATAGGCCGAGGAAGAAGGCAATGCAGCGAATAATGAAACTGTTCTTTCTGGTTTATTTTCTGTATTTTTTAAGGACATCGGCTTCGTCTACTTGTTTGAACCTTTTCCTGAATAATAATAATAAAGACATCCATCTCGCCTACTTGCCTAAGTCTTTTCCTTTCAACCTGTTGTAGGCATTGCATTTTTGCATATCTGTCCGATGATGAGTCTCGTATGGAGACATTATCTCTTTAGTTGTGAAAGTCGCGCGAAACGGTCGTTGGAAGGGTAAAATTGGAAAATGAAATTTTCATTGGATTTAACTCGCTTGTTTCGCTTCAGGTTTGCTTGTTGGACCTCTATTTTAAAACCACCAAACCCATTAAATTACATCTCACAAATTAAATAGTAAAACCATTAAATCACATCTCACAATTAAATAATTAAAACATGTCACAAAACAAATTAAATTAAATTAAACTAAATTAAATTAAATTAAATAATTAAAACTAATTATAACCAATTAAATTAAATTCACAAATTAAATTAAAACAAATCCAAAATTAAATAAATCGATCACCTAATTTAAATAATTTATTGCCTTAAATAATTAAAATTAAACACACAAATAAATTAATTGATTTCTTTCCTTTCAAATAAACCCATGTAGAAACCCTTACCCTACCCTCTCACTATATAAACAACAACAAACCCTAAACATCTTCCTCTCTCCTGACGCCCCTCTCCTCTCTCACGGCCAAACAAAATAAACCCTAACACGCAGTAGCTACCTTTCCTCTCTCTCGGCAGTGACCACAAACCAGAACAAAAGAGAATAAACAACTCAAACAGCCTTCTCTCCTTCATTTTGGACTCAGCGACGAAACCCTAGAAGACCTCACACCAC
This sequence comes from Zanthoxylum bungeanum, assembly GCA_019454045.1. Lineage (NCBI taxonomy): Eukaryota > Viridiplantae > Streptophyta > Magnoliopsida > Sapindales > Rutaceae > Zanthoxylum > Zanthoxylum bungeanum. The sequence continues at coordinate 136,256 of SKCR01004850.1, read as the reverse complement.
TCTCTTTCAACCAGACCTCACGCCTCTCCATTCACAAAATCACTCACAGCACAAACGAACACATAGCCTCACGCATCAACCTTCAACAAGCAGCCCCCTTCATCGTGTTCTCACCCATGAGCCATACACCTCACGCAAGCCTTCACTCCACTCATCAACCTTCAACACACAGCCTTCACGCATCTAAAACACTTCACACATTAGCTGAACAAACAAACCCAAAATAAACCACCTTTAAACAGCCTTCACAAAGCCTTCTCGGCAACAGCCCTACACCTCTCGCACATGCCTCCGAAACACAACAACAAACCCTAGAAAACTGCTCATCCATCACACGCCCTCCGCTCCTTCACAAAATAACTGAACCAACCTTACGCACATATTCACACAGCTCACTCCACTTTGTTCACACACAGTAGCCTCCACATACTTCCTCGACAGCCCCTTCACGGCCAAACAACAAACAGAACCAGCAAAGCCCCACTCGTTGCCTTCAACAAACCTTATTTACCCTTTATACACGAAAACAAGAGCCCTCAACACAACTCCTAACTTCACGCATCAGCCCTCGCAATTCCCCTTAACCTTCAACAACCCACAAACCCTAGCAATTAACGCCATAGCCTTCACACAAGCAGCACAACCCCTTCATCACGCAGGCCATTCCTCTCGGCTGAAAACACCACTCACGAATCTTCACACTCGGCCACCACACTCACACCCCTACTTCACACAGCCAAAGCAAGCCACCAGCACGCCATTAGCCTTTAACCACCCCCAACCGATAGCCATGCATGAATCAAACTGAACCAGCCACTCTCGGTAATAAACTCTTGCACTCAGACCAGCTTCCTCTCTCTTAGAACTCTCCCACACTCGGCTACAAAGCCGAGACACAGCAAGCTAGCAAAGCCACAACTCCTGAAATCATCAGCCATAGCCTTCATCCCTCACATAACAGCCCCTTCATGCCTAGCCTCAACTCCACGTAACCCTTGTTCCATGCACCAATAGTCTGCCTTCAACGCCACAAGCCTTCCACACAGGTAACAGACCACTCATGCACATAAACTAACCAAGCACTCTGCTGCCCCTAAACCCTCACTAGCCGAGCACTCTACAGCCCTCTAATACCCTCTCCATTCACGCCATCCACTAAAACTCAAGCCACATGAACTGACCCCTCCACTGTCATAGATTAAACTCTAAACCGACAACAGAACAGCAAGAAAACTGCCCCAAAAAAAAAAACTTTCGACGTGAGCCAAAATAACCCCAAAAAAAAACCCTAAAATAGTCCCCTAGAGCACCAAGAAATACTCCGAAAACAGCCACGAAACAGACTCGAAAAATAGAGAAAACAGCGAGCGGAAACCGCGAGTGAAAATGGATAAAACAGTAAAAACAATGGACCAGCGAAAACAGTGGAAACGATAACCCTTCTGGCACCGTGAAACGCACTTCCAAAAAGAGACTAAAAATGTAAGACCTGAGGGCACCCTTTTATTTATTATCCTTTATTTTTAGTTATTTTATTACTTTATTTCACATGAGTATTGTGAATTGGTGCATGATGTGATTTCCGGGTGAACGAAATATGTGTTTTCTCTTGTGGTATATCGGATGGAAACCCAGACGTAAATTCCATAGCCGAATCTGAATGGACGGTATTGCGGTTTGCACTTGGGATACAATGCCACGTATCACTTGAGAGACACACCTATTTCGTTTCGTCCAATATTGTGTTTGAGCATGATTAGTCGTTAGCATGTTATTTATTTAAGTCGTTGGTATGTTATCTATTTCTAAGCATGATTTAGTTGTAGTATATTGTTTCTTTATGCATGATTTAGTTACTTTCTTTCGCATTAGGAATTTAATTTATGTTTACGTTTAGGTTGTTATTTATTTTTCGTGTTTGATAATTCAACATGATTATGAGATCATTGTGTGTTATCGTATGCTTGCCGTTATGATGACTTACTTTTAAAGCATGATGACTTAGACATATGATTTATTTTTATGAATGCGAACTAGATTTAGGTTATTCTTGGACATGTATGTTGCGTAGACTTAGTTAAATTATTGCACAAATCCGTTCACTACAAGTGGCATAAGTAAGAGACCATTCTGAACCCAACGGTTTGAGGTCTTCCCTTGCGAGGGGTGAGTGCGGCCTTAAATAATTTTCCCGGTTCACACCGGGTGGCGACTCCATTTTATTCTCCGATTTAGTCCCCCGCGGGCTACTCCATACTCCCGACCGGGCCGCGAGCCTGGAACAGCGTCCCCAGTTTCTGTTGTCTACACCTGCATGACATGAGTATATTTGAAAAAAGCATTCAACCCTGATACCATGATATTCAGCGACACTTAGAACACATGGGATTCCCGAAAGAAGCAAGTAGAAAAGACAGAATAACCGTTCAGTAATGGGAAATGAGGCAGTGAGGCTGTCAGACTTGGAAGGAAATGAGCTCACCAAGCCGATCAATGTGGATAGATTGAAGCAGTATTTTGCCTGAAGAAGAGAAAACCGAGCAGTCACCAAGAGAAAACCTAACCCAACGGAATAAGAAATTCATTCATGCATGCATACACGTAACATATTTGCATTCTTTTGTGTTTGTTCTGTTTCATAATAACAGGTTTCAAAAAATAAAAGGCGGCCAAGACAAGCCAGTCAGAAGCAACAACAGTGCATCAGTCTCAGGAATGAATCATAATTAGTATCGGATGAGGGCGAGGCCCATATCAGTGTCAATCCGAGGGCGAGGCCCACATCAGTATCAGTTCAGGGTCGAGGCCCACGTCAGCAACAGTTTGGGGATGAGTCCCAAGGCCGAGGCCCATGTCAGCATCAGTTTGGGGATGAGTCACAGGGCCGAGGCCCATATCAGTATCAGTTTGAGAATGAGTCCTAGGGCCGAGGCCCACATCAATTTCAGTTTCGGGGATGAGTCCCAAGGTCGAGGCCCGCACATCAGTATCAGTCTAGCGTCGAGGCCCACATTAGTATCGGTCTGGGGCGAGGCCCACATCAGTATCAGTTAACGATGGAGCATGGGTCGAGGCCCACATCAGTATCAGTCTAGCGGCGAGGCCCACATCAATATCAGTTTGAAGCCCACATCATTATCAGTTTTCGGGATGAGTCCCAGGGGTGAGGCCCATATCATTATCAATATCAGTCTTGCCGGGTATGGCACTCTAAGGGCGAGGCCCACATCATTATCAGTATTAGTCTTGCCAGGTATGGAATTCTGGGGGCGAGACCCACATCATTACTAGTATCAGTTCTGCCAGGTACGGCACTCCGGGTATGGAGATATTACAGCGACGGCTTGGGTATAAGGTTTAGCACGCCTGGTATGGCACTCCAGGTATGGAGATATTACAGCGACACCTTGGGTATGAGGTTTAGCACGCCAGGTACGACACTCTGGGTATGGAGATATTACAGCGATGTCTTGGGTATGAGGTTTAGCATGCCAGGTACGGCACTCCGGGTATGAAGACATCACTGCGACATTCTAGGTACGGAGACGCAACCGCGACACCTCGGGCATGGGGTTTAGCTTGCCAGATACGGCACAACATCAACTCAACTCAACACATGGCATGTCAAGTGGCAGCTGGCGAGCCAGGTAAGTAAAAATGTATTGCATAACTTTAATAGGATTGTCACTGTTACACATTACACAAGTCCCATCAAAGTGGGGGCGAATGTAGGCACTGTATTTTTGCATGTAAGTCCCTATGATGAGTCTCATTTGGAGACACTACCTTTTAAGTCGAGGAAGTCGTGGGAAACAGACGTCGGAATGGGGAAATCAGAATAAGTATGTCATCAGATTCATTTCACAAGTTCACTGTTTTCGTTCGTGCTGCGTTCGTGACCACGTTCGAACGTCAAGCAGATTGCGGGCGTTCGTGTAGAGTTTGAATAGGCGTTCGTGTTAGTTTTCCTAGAACATGCCAAGGATCTAATAAGCAAGAAAAGGTGTTCATAGAATCAATCTGCTTTTGTCGAGGGGAAGCGTATTAGCGACAATATTCTCTTATGTCAGGAATTGGTTCGGAATTATCACCGGAATGGCGGTTCCCCGAGGTGTGCTCTTAAGATAGACTTGATGAAAGCTTATGACACTGTTCGTTGGGATTTTTTGGTTGAGGTTCTGAGGACTGTTGGTATTCCTGAGAGGATGGTGGGTTGGATTCAGGAGTGTATGACTACTACGAGATTCTCTGTTTCTATTAATGGTGAGCTGCATGGTTTTTTCTCTGGGGGTCGTGGGTTGCGACAAGGTGATCCTATGTCTCCTTATCTTTTTGTTTTGGTTATGGAAGTTTTATCAGGCCTTCTTCGTAATATGGCTACTGATCCGGGTTTCCAGTTCCACTGGCGGTGTTCAAAGGACCGTCTTACTCATCTCTGTTTTGCAGATGACCTTATGATTTTTTGTAAAGCAGATGCATCCTCTGTTTCTTTGATCAAGGATTGTATTGGGCAGTTCAGTGGTTTATCAGGTTTAATTCCGAATCCAGCTAAGAGTCATCTCTTCTCTTCTGGCATCTCTCTTTCTATGCAAGACCATCTGCGAGATGTGTTGAGATTCCAGGTGGGGACTCTTCCTGTGAGGTATTTGGGGGTTCCTTTGATCTCTACTAAACTTAGGGCCTCTGACTGTGCTTCTCTTGTGGATCGTATTGTTATGCGTGCTAAAAGTTGGAGTTGTAAGTTTCTCTCTTATGCAGGTCGGCTCCAGCTTATAAAGTCTGTTTTGTTCTCCATTCAAGTTTATTGGTCTTCTTTATTTATTCTTCCTAAGTCAGTGATTAGGAAGGTTGAGACTATCCTTCGTTCTTTCCTTTGGAAGGGTAGTGCGCTTATCACTACTGGGGCTAGAGTAGCTTGGAGCAAAATTTGTTTACCTCTTAAGGAGGGGGGTCTGGGTATAAAGAGTCTGGAAGCTTGGAATAGAGCAGCTATTGTCAAGCATATTTGGTTTCTCTGTTCTGGTCAGGTTTCTTCTTGGTCTACTTGGGTTTACTCTTATTTACTGAGGGGGAGAAGTTTTTGGGAGATCCCTCGTCCTTCTGATTGCTCTTGGAGTTGGCGTAAGATTTTGGAGCTTCGTTCTTGGTCCCGTCGGCGGATGAGAGTGAGTATTGGGAATGGTGAGTCGACTTTATTGTGGTTTGATAATTGGCATCCTGTAGGCCCGATTGAGTACTCATTGGGCGAGAGAGTGATTTATGATTCTGGCTTGGATAGGATGGCGACAGTTGCTTCCATTATCTCTGATTCTGCTTGGCATTGGCCCCCTTCTAGATCTGCTGCTCTTGTTGATTTGGCTCAGACTCCTTCCGTCTCCTTCTAGTTTGAGGGAGGATATGCTGGTTTGGGAAGATGATAGACATGGGAAATTTTCTGTGGATTGTGCCTGGAATGCTTTGAGGTCGAGGAGACCCGAGATGCCTTGGTCCCGAGTTGTCTGGTTCCGGAAATCTATTCCCCGCCATTCTTTTCTTCTTTGGATGTCCATTCAGGGAGGCCTTTGTACTCAGGACAGTCTAATGAAATTTGGTATATCCTCTTGCTCGCGGTGTATCCTTTGTGGTTGTTCGAGTGAGGACATCGATCATCTTTTTTTTCAGTGCCTCTTTTCATTGAGGGTTTGGTCGTCTGTGTTAGCCATGTGTGGTTTAGACTGGAGCTGTCGAGATTGGCGCCAAACTGTTGAGTGGCTTTGTCAGTTCTCTGATGCCTCTTTATATCATCTTCTGGTTCGTCTGTCCTTTGCAGCGTCAGTTTACCATATATGGAGGGAGAGGAATGCTCGCACTCATGATATGCCTCTTAGGCCAGTTTCTGTTCTTCTATATGATATTGTTTTTGATGTTCGGAATCGTGTTAGTTCTTTACGTAAGGTGACTCCATCTTATGAGAATAAATGGCTTCACCTTTCGTGGCACTTGCCCGATGACATCTTTAGTTGATCTCTTGTAGCCGTTTGGCTTTCTTCTAGGAGGGCTTGTCCTCTCTAGATCCTGGGGGATGCCCCTTTGCTCTTGTATAGTTTTCTTTTGGTTATAATACTTACCTTATCCAAAAAAAGATACAAGATAAGTTGCGGAATATACTTACATGAAGGGATTTGAGCTTTAAAATTTTGAGAAGAGATCTCCAAGATCCAAGCTTTAAGTGATGATTCCAACTCTTGAAGTAGTTTCCCTATCACCTTAGTTGATTTCTCCAAGTGCTAGCTAATTTTATCTTGCAATAAAATCAAAGAGAGGAGAGGATAGGTCACGCCCATTTGGAGGTTCTAGGGTTTAGTTTTGTGTTCCAAGTGTTGTGTTACAAAAGTGTGAAGAGAGAGAGAAGGCTTTTTGGTTTTGTTAAAGGTTTTACCCTTTTACCCAAAAACCATGTAGTTGGGGTAATTTGGTTTCACCTAAACCAAATGGTTGGAAAGTAAGTGGTTTTGGCATAAATGCCAACCACTTTCCAACCACCACTTCACATGTGTGACATGTGTGAAGTGGGCCCCACCATTTTGAATTCAAACCTCAAAATGTCTCTACGAACATTTACCGCGGCTCGGTTCCGTTTAATCCAATTAAACAAAATTTCGTCGCTAAATAATTAAATCTAATTTAATTAAAATACGATGCCTCGCAAAATATTACGAACGTCATTTACGAATTAATTTTAAATTAATTCGTTCGTTCGTATTAAAGTCCGACTTTAATTTCGTTACGAAATCCAATTCATATTAATATATCTGATATATTAACTTTAGCCCATACGAATAAATTAAATAGAAAATCAAATTTAAATATTAAATTTATTTTACCGATTAATTCCAAATTAATCGCGTTCTCTCTTTTCCGAACACATTTAATCCCAGATTAAATAATACCTCAATTAATCTCAGATTAATTTTCTCCATCTTAATTAATCCCAGATTAATTTTCTCTCTTAATTAATCCCAGATTAATTCTAATTTAAATCAACTGTCATCGATGAATCTTTGGGAAGCGACCCAAAATATCCATGGATATGTTGGCAGTAGTAATACGGTTATCGGATTATCCAAATACGTGCGTACCTAGTACCACGTGCTTACCGATTTACAAGACATGGTTGGCTTCTAACAAAGCACCCTGCCTACCCAATTCTCCAGAAATATTCTTACTGGAATATATAATCTATGTCAGGCGTAGTATACTTAGTATTGCGTATTGCCATCCAGTATCGAATGTCACGTGCTAGGCCTGGGGCTGGAATGTGTCTGCCCCGTACGAAGCACATGTCGGATGTCTGGTAACTAGTCTCTATAATCGGATATACATGAACTAGTCATAATATCCCGATGACTGCAGTACTAAAGAGCACTAGTACCGTATCCTACGTGACATCATCTCCACTATGACTGGAGTGATACTTCCGTCTTGACATCACACCCAATACACTACGATTCTCGATATACCCAGCAGAGGCATACACAGAACCGGTTAAAGCCCTGGACGACCAAAACCAAAGCATATTGATTGTCGCAAGTATTAGCGATGCAAGTCTCAGGTTAAAACCAAATACACCTACCCTGATTTCGGACTTCCATAGACACATAGTCATACCACCAATGGAATTCTGAGGGGTCTATCCAGAGCGAAGCTGTTTTCCGTACCATCGGTAAAACACAACCTCCTATTACACTTGCATGAGTATCCTATACCCAAATATATGAGAATTATGCCGTTATGATCTCACATAACACGCACAAGTGTACTACTAGTCTATTCCGCATTATCGATGTCCAGTCTCGATAATACTACGACTATGGATATTTAATGATTAATCCTTCGTGGACTGATACTGTCTCATATCATCTCAATCCAGGAACTAATCATAGGGACCTTCTATCATTTATACATCTAGGTGATCTAATCACAAATGATAAGAGTGTAGTCTCATTGTCACATAGTTAATTTGTACAACAACACCATGATCTGTACAAATAGTGACGCTATGGGTCATAACTGTCCAACAATCTCCCACTTGGCCTATAGCCAGTCACTCGTGTGTCTAACACCCGAACTATGTACGGTTCGCTCAAACTGCTGAGGAAGGCTTTCGTCAGTGGATTTGTTGATTATCGTCTGATGTAATTTATTCGATCATCACATCGCCACGATGTATGATCCGAACGAACAGATGAATAGTCGAAGTATATATATCTGTATCGTTGATGAGACCATTAATTCTTTAGTCTGCGCTGTAGCCTAGCTCAGTTGCTAACAGAACTATATCTAATCTAATTAGATTTGTTAATGACCCAGATGGCTTCTATTGCTGCTGCTCAGCCGCAGCATGATGACCCGCATTTGTTGTTTATTCGGTAACAGTATCTTGCTTGGAAGATTTCTAGCTCATTGTTCCGTTATTCAAACTGTATTGTACCGTTGTTTTATCGGTTAGAAAACTTACAATAGTGATTCCTAGTCACTTCAAGTTCTCCTTCTCCATAGTTTAATACATCATCCTTAGTTCTTTAAGATACTAACAGATGTTCTTAATATCAATCTAGTGACTATCACTTGGATTGACCCGTTTGTGACTCCATATGCTCAAAGCGTATGAGACACCAGGTCACGTACATTTTTTAAATGTACGAGTTCTCAGAGAGTGTTAACAACTTTAAATCTATCCTAGTAGATCTTTATTCCTAGAATAATGTTGTTTCTCCCAAGAATTCTTTGGAGAATTTTCATGAAAGCCAAGCTTTCACACGATTGTAATATGGGAATATCATTTCCAAGAAATGACATATCATCATTAATTAGGACAGTCACTTTAGTGCGCTCCCACTAACCTCCTTATATACACAAGAATCATTTCGTTTTGAATTAAATCATACACCATTATGATTACATCAAAAAGTAATTCCAAGAACCTAATGCTTGCTTCAATCCAAACATGGATTGAATAACCTGCAAACCTCGTTTGCTAGTTTTGATACGACAAAATCGTCAGGATGTTGTAAACATCCTCCAAAAGGTTTCCCTTATAGGAAAGCGATTTTCCCGTTCAGCTGCCATATTTCATAAATGAAACATGCAGCATCAGCAAGCATTATCCAAATGGATTTAACGTGGCAACAGATAAAGATTTCATTGTAATCAACACAATGTTGATAACGATACCTTTTCGCTACAAGCCTAGCTTAGTACGTTGGTATGTTGCCTTCCATGTATGTCTTCCTTGAAGACCTATATAGTACCAATAGGCACAATGCCTTGCGGTACAACAACTAATGTCCAAACATAGTTGATATACATGGAATCCATTTTGGATCATGGCACTTTGCCATAATAGGGAGTCGATACCTTGTATCACTTCATCATACGTAGTCAGTTCGTATTCCTCAATAAGATTGACATTATTCTTAGGTGAGATCAGAAACCCATACCCAGGTGTTTTCTGACTCTCTCCGATCTACGCGGTTCTTGTGTATTAGAAGATTACTGGTACAGTTTCATCCTTGATGAACTGTTTGTGTTCCATTAAGGACTTGGTGCTTTGAATAGTATTACTCTGATTTTCATCGAGTTACTATCCTCCCACTTACCACTGCATATCGGTATTCCTTAGGAAAACCGCATGGCGAGCAACAATTGAAATTGTTCTCTTGTGAGATGTATAAGTACTATACTTTGCTTTCCCTAGGATAACCTACAATTGGCACTTGTCCAATTTGGGTTCTTGTTTGGTATCATCCAAACATATGCCCAGTATCCCAAATCTTCAGGAGTGAGAAACCCAGTTTCTTTCCTGTTCATATCTAATATGAAATCTGTCAAACAGATTTTCATGGAACCTTATTCAAAATAAGTATTGCACTGTTAATGCGTATCCCTTTTGAAGGAAAATGGTAGCTCAGAGCGACTCATGATTAACCTTATCATGTCCAACAAAATTCGATTTCTCCATTGGACGACACCGTCAAATTGACGTGTTCCGGGAGGAGTCCTCATTGAAAGAATACTATACTCTTTCAAGTATATGAGAAACTTATTGCTTAAGTATTTTCATCATGGTCAAACCGTGATGTTTTAATACTTTAGCCGATCTGTTCGTCTATTTCGTGTCGAAACTCTAAAAGTTCCGATTTGTGTTCTTCAAAAGAAACACAACCATAACGCGATGCCACATCCGTAAAGGTCACGAAATATTCATATCCACCTTAGCCTAGCTAGACATGGGCCCACTTACGTCACTATGAACAAGGGTTAATAGATCGGTGGCACTTATACTTTTACCAAGTAAAGGTGTTTTACGCACTTGCCCAATAATAGATTCGTAGACTTCATTTGAATGGAATCAAATCCGTCCTAGTATCCACTCTTCAAAAGTGTGGATATACGAGTCTTGTTTGATTGTGTCCCAGACAACACTGCCACAAATAAGTCTCATCTGATCAAATCAGTTTGAGCTATTTGTTTGTCATATTATATGTTTGAGATTTATTTATATTCAAAATATAAATATTTTTATTCACATCTAATGTGTTTATCTCAATATCATCTTTATAAAATAAAACACTTTAGTGTTCTAGAATATAAAGGTATACTCGCAACGAGTTATACTCGATATAGAGATAATATTTCTAGTCAAACTAGTTACATTATAACAGTTTCCTAATTTAAGTACACACCCAAATGGTAGTTCCTAAACTTAGGTATCTACGGTTGAAACAGTGAATGTAGTCCCGTTTCCAATTCGCAGATTAATCTCATTTGAAGTCAGTATCCTGCTCACAGCAGATTCTGCACATCAATGCATATTTATGTATCATACTAAGTATTTAAAATAAAATTTTAATACTAGTAGTGAACATATTTATGACAAACATATTTGAAGTCAGAGCCTTGCTCGTCTTCAATTCCTTCATGTCTGCTTTGTCCATACGGCAGTCATGCTTCAATGACCCCGTTTGCCACAATTTAGGCAGACATTGGGATATGTCTTTTATCTTCCTAGAAGATTATAATGATTTTGCCTTTGCCATTTTCACATTCCAGAAGTCTTTGGCCAAGCTTGGGTTTCTAGAATATCGAAGTAAGGTGCGCCTTGCGCTACTTGCCTTATTGCAAACTTTGGCTTTGTCTCCTTGAGAATGGCCATTAACTCTCCAAGAGTTATTAATTGCAATTTAATACTTCTAAGATCTAAGAATAGATCTATGAAGATCCTTCAATTTCTTCATCATACTTTAAGGATCTAATCCTTAGTTATGATTAGGAAATTAAGGAGTCTTTATGGCAAGCATAATGGATAAAACATTAAAGTTATCATCACATGAATCTTCCAAAGATCATGCTCTACTAGTTGCTTAACTATGGGCTTAGGCCTAAGATGTTATTTTATCAAATAAAGTAATTCTTAGTTTCAGGACTATCCTAAAATTTATTCCCAATTTGAAAATAAAGTCGTCTAAACACATTTCCCTAGGATAAGTTTTAAACACTAATCTTTCAATTTAATCTTGATTCTAATAGTCCAACTATTTAATCAATGATTTCAGGTACAATCTAATGTAATGATTACTATAGTCTAACTATATAACTTATTACAATTTTATTGGTTTAAAATCAAATATATATTGATTACTATAATCCAATTATATAATCATTATAAATGATTGGTAAAATCCAAATATATTGATTACTATAATCCAATTATATAATCAACTATAATTTAAGGGTTAAAATTCAAATATATATAAATTACTATAATCCAATTATATAATCAACTATAAATGAAGTATTTGAATACAGTCTAACTGTTAAATTAAAACAACTATTTAATATTAGTCCAACTAACATTTAATTTATTTGACGAATGATATTTGATTGAGCGCGTATGGCAAGTATCTAAACGAATATTGCAAATTTAATTCTTGCCTCCCACTTTTTTTTCGGCGAGCCTCTAACCCTCTGTGGAGTACTCGGGAAACCTAGTTTCCTAGTGGGCTAGGATCCCGTTAAATAACACGCAATCTTGACTTTGGCCAACAAATTGTATGATATTAACTAGGTAGATCTCTAAGATCAATTGGATCCCATCCAATTCCTAGATCCAGAAGGTGGGACATCCAAGTCCGAAAACATATATCTTATATATGCCAATATATCAAATATATTACCTAATCTTTTTCCTCTGAATCAACTACTAGCCTTGGCTTGGCACAACAAACTTAATGATCCCAGTTAAGCGGAACCCATTGACATGGAAAGCTTCGTAATCAATTTCGATGGACAAGAAGTGATCTTGACTTTGGCCAACAAATCACGACTTGGACAAGACACCGATATGGAACAAAACTCTCATGATTCAAATGTTGGATAATATGACCCATAGCGTCACTATTTGCACAGAACATTGTGTTGCTGTGGCAAATTAACTATGTAACAAGGAAATTGCACTCTCGTCATTTGTGATTAGATCACCATAGATATATAAATGAAGAGAGGTCCCTATGATAGTTCCTAGATTGAGATGATATGAGACAGTATCAGTCCACGAAGGATTAATCATTAAATATCCCTAGCCGTAGTATTATCGAGACTGGACATCGATAATGCGGAATAGGCTAGTTATTGCACTTGTGCGCGTTGTGAGGGCACAACGGCATAGTTCTCATATAATAAGTATTGATGTACTTGTGCAAGTGCGATAGGAGGTCGTGTTTCACCGATGTTACGGGAAGGAGGAAACAGCTTCGCTCTGGATAGACCCTTCGGAATCCCTTGGTATATGACTAGTGTCTATGGAGGCCGAAATCAAGGTAGGTGTGTATAGTCTTAACTGAGACTTACATCGCTAATACTTACGACAATCGGTAAACTTTGGTTTTGGTTTTGTTTTGTGGTGGGGGATCTTAACTGGTTCTGTGTTCACCTCTTCTGGGTTTATCAGAGAATCGTAGTGTATTGGATGTGATGTCAAGACGGAAGTGTCACTCCAGTCATAATGGAGATGATGTCACGCAGGATACGGTATTAGTGCTCTTAAGTGATGCGCATCCAATCGTGATATTATGACCAGGTCATGAATATCCGATTTATAGAGACTAGTTACCAGACATCCGATATATGTTTCGGACGGGGCAGGACACTTATCCAGCCCCAGTCCTAGCACGTGATTGTCCGATACTGGACCGATATGCACAATACAATTATATACTACGCTTGATACAGATCTTTAATATTCTTTGATGAATATGTCCGGAGAACTTGGGAAGACTTGGTGCTTTGCTAGGAGTCGACCTTGTCTCGTAAATCGGTAGAATAGTAGTTAACTTGGTACGTACGTGATTCGGATACTCCGACGACCGTATTTACTGCCAGATTATCCGGGGATCTCATGGGTCGCTTCCCGATAATCCACCGATGACGCACCAACTCGCACTCTTGAATAATCTGGGATTATGAAGAAGAGGAGAGAGAAAATTAATATAGGATTAATAACGGAGAGAGTTTTCGGGATTAAAATAAATGCGTCTAAAAGAGAGAACGATTAATTCGGAATTAATCGATGTATTAATATATTCGATATATTAGACGAAATTAGATTTCGACGCGGAATTAAAATTAGATTTTAATTCGGGCAAACGAGTTAATTTAGAATTAATTCGTTAGCGACGTAAATAATAATTTCGCCAGGCGCAATTATTTATTTAAATTCGATTGAATTAACGTCGCGACGTAAGCTCGGTATTTCGGAAATATCGAACCCGAAAGCGTGAGTGCATGGGCCACTTTCATTTGGAAACGTGTGGGGCCACATGACACATGTCATTCTAATGCATTGCATGTAGATTGTGACATGATCCAGGCCGACAACAAACCAAATGACGCATTACAAGTGCCAGAAGGGCCAATTACGAGGCAGAGGACCAAAGACTCAGAGAAGCAATGGTGGGATTAGTTCAGAGTTTTATGGCCGACTGCAACAAACAAATAGAGATGCATGTGGGCTTCGATGGAAAGGGCCCAAAATCATTTCACTTGGCCCAAATCAGTTTAGAGTAAAGCTTCATAGGCATTTGAAGACTTAAAGACTTGATATTTGTGTAATTTCGTTTTTTAGGGTCTTTGTGGTCTTTTTGCCTTTAGGGTTTCTTTTGTAACACTATTTAAACTTACTTTCTTCTTCATTTGAAGGAATAAACGAAATTTGTAACTCAAAAGCTTAAAGCTTTGGCTATGGCCGAATTCTTGTAAGGGAGGGATTCCCCTTTTCAAGTTTGTGAATCGACTTATCTAAGTTTAGCAAACTTAGTGGCGTCTCCATTTGCTAGCAAAACACTACAAGGATTCATCTTAAAGGTTCTCAAGGGCAAGTTCTTTGTGGGTCTTCTTGTGGCTTTGGAAGGGTTTTGTTTCTATAAAATCAAATTCGCGGTTCTTGGGGTTCTGTCCGTTGCTTGGGGTTTGCTTGGATTTCGAATCCAAGTGGGTTTCTTGTCATTTGGTATCAGAGCTCAGGGTTCCAAGGTCTGATTTTCCTATTTTTTTTTCTGTTGTTGATTCTGTTTTTATTTTCGTTCTTGGTTATTTTCGTTTCAATTCTTGTTGGATCTTGTTTCTGTTTTCGTTTTGTTTTTTTTCTGGATCTGGTTTTGTTGTGAAGCATATTCTGGATCTGGATCTGGTTTTTGTTCTGAAGTATATTCTGGATCTGGTTTTGTTGTGAAGCATTTTCTGGATCTGGTTCTATTGTGTTATGCATATCAGTTCTTTATTTTTCATTTTTCAGTTCTGGGTTTTTTGTTGTTGATTCTTCATATCAGTCTGTAATCTGTTCATTTCTGGATCTGGGTTTCATTCTGTTCTTCCTATCAGTTCGTCTTTAATTCTGTTCTTTAGCATATGTTGAAGAAATAAGCATGTTCTTTGGGCGGCTGTGTGTTGTTTTCTAAAACCTAGTGAAGTTTGAAATCTGACTCTGAAATCATACCCTGAAGTTTAGACTCTGAAATCAGACCCTGAAGTTTAGCCTCTGAAAATTAGACTCTGAAATCAGACCCTGACCAGTACTCTGAAATCAGAACTAAATCAGCCTCTGAAATCAAACCACAGTATCATTCTGAAGTTATCAAAAAAAAAAAAAAAAAGAAGAAAAAAAGGACTTGAGTGATAGAGATCACTTGAGCGGAAAAAAAAAAAAAAAAAAAAAAAAAAAAAAAAAGAGTAAAAAATTGAAATTTTTTGGTTGAATTTAGTTTGTTCCATATTATCATTTAGGTGCCCGTGGAGGGTATCCCATCAAAATTCTATAGCAGTGCCAAATTTTCTCCCGAAATTGCATACGACCGTGAATTTGCATGCTTTTTTTTTTTCCATTGTGCTAATTGTTCACTTCTTTATTACAAATACTCTAGTTTAAGTATTATTGATTGAGTCTTCGTCGTTCCTATTCATGTTCACATTTCGTTCCACCTGCCCTATATATATATTATTGGGTTCATTGTGTTCCATGCTAGCTTGAGGACTACGCTTGGTTTTGTATTCTTGGATTGAGTGTGATTCACATTTGAATTGAGGAAGAACTCAAGAGTGGTAAAAGGCAGTGATTGTGAGCACAGTATCGGGTAAAAGCCAATAGAGTGCAAACACGAGTGGAGTGATATCATTCGAGTGTAAACACGTGAGATTGTGAGGATTTACATATTTGCTTTACTTTCTTGTTATTTCTAATCTGTTTGTTGAGCTTTGAAATGGCAGGTGTTAGTTTAACTGTCGATGAGAAGCTTGCAGCTATGGATAGAAAGTTTACAGATATGATGGAGAACATGAATACTGCTTTGGAGAGATTGTCCAAGAGTGTAGAGAGTATTCAAACTGGTAGCGGTCCCAGAATACCACCACCTCAGAATGTACCACCACCTCACAATGTGCCACCTCGCCGAGTACCACCACAGTATGTACCACCAGATGAAGAGGAAGCTGAAAATGAGTTTGATGATCCTGATGGTTTTGATGATGTGGAGGAGAGATTTCAGCCTAGGCATGATAGGAGGCCTAATAGGAGGTTTGATAGGAGGAATGATAGGAGGGATAGACAGTTTGATGATAGAGGTGCATTTGATGCCAGAAGAGAGGATTATGATCGGAGAGGATATGGTAGGCGAGAGATGTAGATGGTGATCTAGGTAGCATCAAGATCAAGATACCAACATTCCACGGCAAGAATGATCCTGAAGCTTATTTAGAATGGGAAAAGAAATAGAATTGATTTTCAGCTGTCATCACTACTCAGACGAGAAGAAGATCAATCTGGCAGCAATTGAGTTTACCGATTATGCTATGATTTGGTGGGATCAGATTGTCTCTACTCGGAGGAGAAATTATGAGAGACCGGTTCAGACATGGGCAGAACTTAGAGGTCTCATGAGAAAGAGATTTATACCCAGCCATTACTATAGGGAGTTGTATCAGAAACTACAACATCTGTATCAGGGGACCAAAAGTGTTGAGGACTATTACACAGAGATGGAAGTTGCCATGATCAGGGCAAATGTAGTTGAGGATGCAGAAGCTACTATGGCACGGTTTCTAGGGGGCTTGAATAGAGAGATTGCAAACATGGTGGAGTTGCATCATTATGTTGATTTGGAGGATATGCTTCACATGGCTATCAAGGTAGAAAGGCAACTCAAGAAAAGGTCAACATCCAGATTTGGTACTCAGGCTACTTCTGCATGAAAGGAAAATGGGTTCCGAATGAGAAGCGAGATGGAGGCTTTGATAAGCCTAGAGGCGAGTTCAGTGGAGGCTTTAATAAGCCTAGGGCCGAACCTAGTGCCAAGGGTAAAGAAGCGGCAGAACCGAGCAAAACTAGACCAAAACCTGAGGGTGCAGCTGCTAGAACTAAGGATGTTAAGTGTTTCAAGTGTTTGGGCATGGGACACTATGCTTCACAATGTCCCAATAGGCGTACCTTAGTGATTGATAAAAAGAGTGGAGAGGTGTACTCTACTGATAGTGAGGTCGAGGAGGAGGCCAGAGTTGGAGGATGCTAGTGACCATGAGGGAGCTGCATATCCGCTGGATAACTTATCCTTAGTTGTCAAGCGTGCTTTGAGTGCTCATGTTGTCGAGGATGAGAGTGTGCAGCAGAGAGAGAACATATTCCATACTAGGTGCCGTGTGAATGGCAAGGGATGTAGTATGATCATAGATGGGGGCAGTTGTACTAATGTTGCTAGCACGGCTTTGATTGAGCGATTGGGGTTGAGTTGCTTGAGACACCCGAAGCCTTACAAGTTGCAGTGGTTAAATGATTGTGGGGAAATAAGTGTGACAAAGCAGGTATTATTGAGCTTTACCATTGGGCCATACACAGATGATGTCCTATGTGATGTGATACCGATGCATGCTGGGCAGGCCGTGGCAGTTAGTTTGATAAGAAGGTTATTCATGATGGGTTCAAGAACAAGTACTCTTTTCAGCATAAGGGAAAACCTATTACATTATACCCACTTACACCTGCACAAGTCCATGAAGATCAGGTTAAGTTACAACTTGAGCGTGACAAAGAGAGAGCGAAGGGAAACACCACCTTGGGTGAGACTAGTGAGAGTGATGTATCTGGTGGAAAAAATAAGGCCAGAGTCGTGGGAGTTTCCAAGGGAAGTGTGAGTGAACGTGAGAGGGAAACAAAAGGGAGAGTTAAGAAGAGCTTCTATATGGGTGAGGGTGAAGCGAGAAAAGCGTTCAAGGCTAGCAAGCTCATGCTATTGTTAGTCTATAAGGAGCCTCATATTTATTTTACTAACTCTGACCATTTGCTTCATGTGTCTATTCATCTCTTTTGCAGGATTACAGTGACGTACTGACAGATGACATACCTAGTGGGCTTCCACCCATTAGAGGTATTGAGCACCAGATAGACTTCATACCTGGAGCAGTCATTCCTAACAGACCGGCTTATAGGAGCAATCCCGATGAGACAAATGAGCTACAAAGGCAAGTACGGGAGTTGATGGACAAGGGGTATGTAAGGGAAAGCATGAGTCCTTGTGCAGTACCTGTGCTTCTAGTTCCTAAGAAAGATGGGACGTGGCGTATGTGCGTTGACTGTCGAGCTATCAACAATATTACGGTAAAGTATCGTCACCCCATTCCTAGACTAGATGACATGTTGGATGAATTGCATGGTTCCAAAATTTTTAGTAAGATTGATTTGAAGAGTGGATACCATCAAATTCGCATGAGAGGGAGAGAGTGGAAAAGTGGAAAACTGCATTTAAGACTAAGTATGGCTTGTATGAATGGTTAGTTATGCCATTTGGTCTTTCAAACGCACCTAGCACATTTATGAGATTGATGAATCATGTTATGCGTGCATTTTTAGGTAAGTTTGTTGTGGTTTATTTTGATGACATCTTAGTTTACAGTAAAACAGTAGATGAGCATGTGATGCATTTGAAGCATGTACTTGATGTTTTACGAAAAGAACAATTGTATGCTAACTCTGACAAATGCACATTTTGCATGGATAGAATGTTTTTCTTGGTTGTTGTGAGTGCAGATGGCATCGAGGTAGATGTGGAGAAGGTAAAGGCAATTCAGGAATGGCCTACACCAACTACAGTGACAGAAGTCCGAAGCTTTCATGGGTTAGCGAGTTTCTATAGGAGATTTGTCAAGGACTTCAGTAGCATTGCCGCGCCATTGACTGAGGTAGTAAAGAAGACAGTTGGTTTTCAATGGGGCGAGGCGCAAGAGCGAGCATTCCAGGATCTTAAAGCGAAGTTATGCAGTGCACCCATTTTAGCACTACCCA
The DNA here is from genome assembly GCA_019454045.1 of Zanthoxylum bungeanum. Classification (NCBI taxonomy): domain Eukaryota; kingdom Viridiplantae; phylum Streptophyta; class Magnoliopsida; order Sapindales; family Rutaceae; genus Zanthoxylum; species Zanthoxylum bungeanum. The sequence continues at coordinate 117,394 of SKCR01004850.1, read as the reverse complement.
ACTTCGAGAAGACATTTGAGATTGAGTGCGACGCATCAGGGTTAGGTATTGGAGCAGTTCTCATGCAAGAAAAGCGGCCAATAGCCTATTTTAGTGAGAAGCTGAATGGAGCAGCTTTGAGGTACCCCACGTATGACAAAGAGTTATATGCGCTTGTGAGAGCACTTGAGACATGGCAGCACTACTTGTGGCCTAAAGAATTTGTGATCCACACCGACCATGAATCATTAAAACACTTGAAGGGTCAAGGTAAGCTGAATAAGCGACACGCAAAATGGATGGAATTCGTTGAATCATTTCCATATGTTATACGCTACAAGCAAGGTAAAGAAAACATAGTGGCTGATGCATTATCTCGCAGGTATGTTTTACTTACTTCAATGCATGCACGGATGTTGGGATTTGATTTGATTAAGGAATTATATGAGTGTGATTCTGATTTTGGTGAGATTTTTGCTACTGTGCAAAGTCATCTTTTGGAAAGTTTTACATTCATGAGGATTCTTATTTAAAGTGAACAGATTGTGTGTTCCTGCTTGTAGTATGCGTGAGTTGCTTGTGAAGGAAGCGCATGGGGGAGGTTTGATGGGTCATTTTGGGATTACTAAGACTTTAGCTATTTTACATGAGCACTTTTATTGGCCTAAAATGAAACGTGATGTTGAACGTATTTGTGATAAGTGTCTAACATGTAAGCATGCTAAATCTAAATTAATGCCACATGGGTTGTATACTCCTTTGCCTGTACCTAGTGAACCCTGGGTTGATATATCGATGGATTTTGTGTTAGGTTTGCCTAGGACAAAGAGGGGTAAAGATTCAATCTTTGTTGTAGTTGATAGGTTTAGTAAAATGGCTCATTTCATTGCATGTCATAAAACCGATGATGCTACAAACATTGCAGATTTATTTTTCAGAGACATAGTGCGACTCCATGGTATACCTAGGAGTATTGTATCTGATAGAGATGTTAAGTTCCTTAGCCATTTTTGGAAGGTGTTGTGGGCTAAACTAGGCACCAAACTATTGTATTCTACCACATGTCATCCACAGACTGATGGACAAACAGAAGTAGTTAATAGGACTTTATCTCAATTATTGCGCACTATAGTTGGCAAGAATTTGAAGAGTTGGGAAGATTGTTTGCCATTTATTGAGTTTGCATATAATCGTAGCATTCATTCTTCTACATCATTTTCACCTTTTGAAATTGTTTATGGTTTTCAGCCACTAACTCCATTGGATTTGTTACCTTTGCCTGTTGATGAGCATGTGGGGCTAGATGGAAAAAAGAAAGCCGATTTGTGAAGCACATACATGAGAAAGCAAGAGAGCAAATACAACGAAAGAAAGAATGAGCAATATGCTTCTCATGCTAATAAGGGAAGAAAGCGTGTGGTATTTCAGCCTGGAGAATGGGTTTGGGTACACATGCGCAAGGAGAGATTTCCTGCACAACGTAAATCTAAGCTACAACCGAGAGGGGATGGTCCATTTCAAGTTTTGGAACGGATTAATGACAATGTATACAAGCTGGATTTACAAGGTAAGTATAATGTGTCTGCTACATTTAATGTTTCTGACTTAACTCCTTTTGATGCAGGTACAGATTCGAGGTCGAATCCTTTTCAAGAGGGAGGGGATGACATGATCCAGGCCGACAACAAACCAAATGACGCATTACAAGTGCCAGAAGGGCCAATTACGAGGCAGAGGACCAAAAGACTCAGAGAAGCAATGGTGGGATTAGTTCAGAGTTTTATGGCCGACTGCAACAAACAAATAGAGATGCATGTGGGCTTCGATGGAAAGGGCCCAAAACCATTTCACTTGGCCCAAATCAGTTTAGAGTAAAGCTTCATAGGCATTTGAAGACTTAAAGACTTGATATTTGTGTAATTTCGTTTTTAGGGTCTTTGTGGTCTTTTTGCCTTTAGGGTTTCTTTTGTAACACTATTTAAACTTACTTTCTTCTTCATTTGAAGGAATAAACGAAATTTGTAACTCAAAAGCTTAAAGCTTTGGCTATGGCCGAATTCTTGTAAGGGAGGGATTCCCCTTTTCAAGTTTGAATCGACTTATCTAAGTTTAGCAAACTTAGTGGCGTCTCCATTTGCTAGCAAAACACTACAAGGATTCATCTTAAAGGTTCTCAAGGGCAAGTTCTTTGTGGGTCTTCTTGTGGCTTTGGAAGGGTTTTGTTTCTATAAAATCAAATTCGCGGTTCTTGGGGTTCTGTCCGTTGCTTGGGGTTTGCTTGGATTTCGAATCCAATTGGGTTTCTTGTCAGATTGTGTACAATGCACTCAATGTTATTGCATGGAAATTGAGTGTTTGACACTCTAAGCCATTGCATGTTTTGTGTCATAATTTTATTATTAATTTAATAAATATTATGGCATAAATATAAATTGATTTTTGGTAAATCATTTTAACACAACACAAAACTTCTTCTCTCTTATTTCTCTCTTCTCTCACGCCCAAATGATGAAATGCTCACTGGTTTTGAACCAGTTTGGGCGTGAGCATTAGGGAAGCAAAGAGTGATTTTCATGGTGATAAATCATGTGCTAGCACACATACAAGTCTTGCGAAGGTGGTAGGGAGGTTCACCCATGAGGCGGGACTCATCCGACGGAGTTTGGAGCTTCGTTTTGAGACCCGAAATTCTGTTTTGCAGGGACAATGGACTGTTGCAGTTTGGCGTGAAGGGCAGTGCGTTTTTGGCCTTCATTTGTCTCCAAATCGACTCAACCGATCAATGTGAGTATTCTGCTACCTCCGTTGATGTATTCACGCATGTTTTCATGTCTTGTTTGATCTTGGGACCTTAGAATAAACCAACATCAAACACATCCGCAATTGACAAAGGTCTTGACTTTGGCCAACAAACCAATGCCAACTTTGGATCTTGAGTAAGAATCACTCAACAGAAGGAAAAACGCTTAATATGTTTTGAGGGTTTTTCGCCTGCAAATTGGCAACCAATTTATTATCTTTGTTAAGGTCTCATTATCATACACCCTTAAACATGCATTCTAAACACATAATAAAGTGAGTATAAATAAATTAATAATGATATGCGGATGGATATGTCACAAATTGTTCCTAGAACAAATCACTCCCTTTCCTCTCCCCGGCTAGAACTATTCTAACTTCTACCCAATTACATAATACAATAAAGAAACCTCATTTACATTGAGGGGAATAGGTGAGAAGAGAAATACAATGAGAAAGGAGATAAAAGGCTGGAGACGTAGGTCCAATTTAATAAATTCTAAACTTATTACAACAATTTCCAAAACTGCCCTTGCCCTTCTAATATCCATCCGATATACATTATTCATACAACACATTCATGTATTCATACAAATCATGTTATTCAATCAATCTAATCCAATTAATTAATCTTTGAATTAATGACCATATAATGTTCATACAACGATTTGATTTGTGTGAGTCAAACTCGTTTAAGAATAAATACTCAAAGTAAGTATTCTTGAATTATATTGAACTACAACTTTAAATCCAATTTATTTGTATTCAATAATAATTTCAAATTTAATTCCAAACTAAATATTTACACTTACTTATAAGCCTTAAAGACTTGGATTCCAAATCAAATCTTAATGGGTCTCAAAGGCCCAATAACATCCAATGTCATTTAAATTAAAGTCCAATGGGCTTTTAATTGATTCTTAAGGCATGGGCAATGCCAAGGCCCAATAGGAATCACTCTATTGCCAACAAATCAATTTAGGCCCATTAGGCCCAATTAAATTCTTTAAAGGGCCAAGTGATGTATTTGGACCTTATGGAATTGGTTTTGGGCCCAATTGGATCCAATCCAAAAGTCTAAAACCAAACTTAGTCAAACCAAGCCCATTAAGCCCAAATACACACTTTTAGCCCAATTCATAATTAAAGGCTTATTAACATAATTATAATATTCTAAATATCACAATTATTTTAATTAAAGTGTATTAGCCATGATTAATTAATTAAACTCAATATTTCCAAAATACCAATTAACTTAATTAATCATGTTTAATCCATCAATTCATGCTCAACACAAATTGAAGCCAAAATACATCAATTCATGCTCAACACAAATTGAATCCTAAATTCATCATTTCATGCTCAACATGCTCTTTGATTTTAACATTAACATTATTGACTTTGATTCTAATCTAATCAAACCAACAATCAACATTTAAACAAGCATTTAAACACATCATTTTATGCTACAAAAATCAAAAAATCTGCAGTGGACTGCACTGTATATTCGGCCACCTTAAGGAATTATAAAAATTTTGATCCAATCAATTTTTCTCAAATCTAATCATGCACAACTCTAAGTTAACATATTCTAAGCATGCTCAAAGCATCAATTTGAAAGAATCATGTTCAAAACATAAAAGCCCCAAATTTTAGTCTCATGAACCCTAAAATTTTCATGCTTAAAATTGGCTCTGATACCATTGTTAGTGTTCCTAGAACATGCCAAGGATCTAATAAGCAAGAAAATGTGTTCATAAATACAAGATAAGTTGCGGAATATACTTTCAATTAAGGGATTTGAGCTTTAAAATTTTGAGAAGAGATCTCCAAGATCCAAGCTTTAAGTGATGATTCCAACTCTTGAAGTAGTTTCCCTATCACCTTAGTTGATTTCTCCAAGTGCTAGCTAATTTTATCTTGCAACAAAATCAAAGAGAGGGAGAGGATAGGTCACGCCCATTTGGAGGTTCTAGGGTTTAGTTTTGTGTTCCAAGTGTTGTGTTACAAAAGTGTGAAGAGAGAGAGAAGGCTTTTTGGTTTTGTTAAAGGGTTTTACCCTTTTACCCAAAACCATGTAGTTGGGGTAATTTGGTTTCACCTAAACCAAGTGGTTGGAAAGTAAGTGGTTTTGGCATAAATGCCAACCACTTTCCAACCACCACTTCACATGTGTGACATGTGTGAAGTGGGCCCCACCATTTTGAATTCAAACCTCAAAATGTCTCTACAAACATTTGCCGCGACTCGGTTCCGTTTAATCCGATTAAACAAACTTTCGTCGCTAAATAATTAAATCTAATTTAATTAAATAACGATGCCTCGCAAATATATTACGAACGTCATTTACGAATTAATTCTAAATTAATTCGTTCGTTCGTATTAAAGTCCGACTTTAATTTCGTAACGAAATCCAATTCATATTAATATATCTGATATATTAACTTTAGCCCATACGAATAAATTAAATAGAAAAATCAAATTTAACTATTAAATATATTTTACCGAATAATTCCAAATTAATCGCGTTCTCTCTTTTCCGAACACATTTAATCCCAGATTAAAGAATACCTCAATTAATCCCAGATTAATTTTCTCTCTTAATTAATTCCAGATTAATTCTAATTTAAATCAACTGTCATCGGTGAATCTTTGGGAAGCGACCCAAAAGATCCCTGGATATGTTGGCAGTGAATACAGTTATCGGATTATCCGAATACGTGCGTACCTCGTACCACGTGCTTACCGATTTACAAGACATAGTTGGCTTCTAGCAAAGCACCGTGCCTACCCAATTCTCGAGAAATATTCTTACTGGAATATATAATCTATGTCAGGCGTAGTATATGTAGTATTGCGTATTGCGATCCAGTATCGAATGTCACGTGCTAGGCCTGGGGCTGGAATGTGTCTGCCCCGTACGAAGCACATGTCGGATGTTTGGTAACTAGTCTCTATAATCGTACATACATGACCTAGTCATAATATCCCGATGACTGCAGTACTTAAGAGCACTAGTACCGTATCCTACGTGACATCATCTCCACTATGACTGGAGTGATACTTCCGTCTTGACATCACACCCAATACACTACGATTCTCGATATACCCAGCAGAGGCGTACACAGAACCGGTTAAAGCCCTGGACGACCAAAACCAAAGCATATTGATTGTCGCAAGTATTAGCGATGCAAGTCTCAGGTTAAAACCAAATACACCTACCCTGATTTCGGACTTCCATAGACACATAGTCATACCACCAATGGAATTCCGAGGGGTCTATCCAGAGCGAAGCTGTTTTTCATACCATCGGTAAAACACAACCTCCTATTACACTTGCATGAATATCCTATACCCAAATATATGAGAATTATGCCGTTATGATCTCACATAACACGCACAAGTGTAATACTAGTCTATTCCGCATTATCGATGTCCAGTCTCGATAATACTACGACTAGGGATATTTAATGATTAATCCTTCGTGGACTAATACTGTCTCATATCATCTCAATCCAGGAACTAATCATAAGGACCTCCTATCATTTATACATCTAGGTGATCTAATCACAAATGATAAGAGTGTAGTCTCCTTGTCACACAGTTAATTTGTACAACAACACCATGATCTGTACAAATAATGACGCTATGGGTCATAACTGTCCAACCGTTCGAACGGTGTCGGTATTTCTGGTTTTGCTGCTAGCCTCACACCTAAGCCCAATTAGCCCACCTAAGCCTATAAAACATATCCAAATTAATAAAACACATATTTAGCATATGGGAATTAAATAAAATCTAAAAATCATATACCAAATTAAAATAAATATTAAAATAAAGTCATGCCTAATTAAAATCAATCAAGATTATTATATTCCTAACTAAACAAATTTCATGCCTAAAACAAAACAAATTAAATATATGAACTTCCTAATTAAGCATAATCTTGTCTCCAATCAATCTTTGGTTTTCCTTATTTAACACTAAATCGAATCCTCCTTTAATGCACAAATCCCTTCCTTGTCAAGCAACGATTCACCCATCCCCTTTGTCTATAAAAACTAAGCTATTCCAACCCTTGAACCCTCCTGACTCTCACACATATACAGCAAATAAAAAAGCCTCTTCATTCACGCCTAATACACTCAAGAAGCAACAAAGAATTTTCTATCCTCCTCTTCCCTCCATAACCGAAAAATCACAGCCCATAAACACCTTAGATTACCGAAAATTACAGCCCCATAAACACCTTAGATCACCAAAAATCACAGCCCCTAAACACCTTAGATTACCGAAAATTACAGCCCCTAAACCACCGAAAACACACCCTAAAATAGTAGATAAAATCACCAAAAACAGTAACAAGAACTGCACTCTACAACCCCTAAAAGAAACCGTAAAAACATCCCTTGATATAGCAAAAATAGTGACCAAACAAATAGCAGCAAAACAGAGTCAAAACAGTAGCCCGAACAGTAAAACAGCGAGGAAAGACGTGAACCAGTGAACCGAAGGATCCGCAGAGCATTAACCCTTCTGACGACCGTGTACGGTACTTTAGAGAGACGATCTAAAAGGTTAGACCTGAGGGCACCATCTTTTATTTATCTTTATTCTTATTTTAATCGTTGATTGATGTGTGTTGTGGCCCTTGAATGAATGGAAAATGTGTCGTCTCTCGTGGTATATAGGATGGAAACCCAGATGTAAATTCTGTAGCCGAATCCGAATGGATGGTAGTGCTGTATGTACTTGGGATACAACTCCACGTACCACTTGAACAAACGGCACATATTTTGATATGTTTTATCTTGTTCGTTTGTTATCCGCATTTTATATTCCGCCATTTTACTTTCTGTATGTCGTTTGTTTGTGTGTTGATATAATGCGCATGGGCTTAGTATGTTGGTCTAAAGGTTTTCCATTTGAGGGAAGAAAAGGCCAAAAGGGTACCTTTACGCCAATACTTTGCCGCACCGGACAAAGTATGTTTGGTTGGATGTGAGACATGTTCAACCGAGCATACGAAGTTCTATATTGTTGTCTTTACTTTCTATGCATTGTGATATGATGCGCATGGGCTGACTAGGGTGGATTAAAGGTCCTATATTCAAGGGAAAATGTCTGAAGGCTACCTTACCATGATGTTTTGTCGCGCCTTTTGTTATGTCATTGACTTTATGCATATCATTGTTCTATTTATGCATGTATTGCATTCTAATGCGCATGGGCTTAGTATGTTTGACGTTATGATAATTACTTCCATGCATGTTAACTTAAAAGTAGAATACTATTGGAAATATGTTGCGTAGATTCGATTAAATTATTGCACAAATCATTTCATTACAAGTGGCATAAGTAAGGGACCATTCCAAACCCAACGGTTTGAGGTCTTCCCTTGCGAGGGGTGAGTGCGGCCTTAAATCATTTTTCCTGGTTCACACCGGGTGGCGACTCCATTATTCTCCGATTTAGTCCCCCGCAGGCTACTCCGTACTCCCTACCGGGCCGCGAGCTCGGAACAGCATGCGTCGCCCAGTTTCTGTGTCCCACAGTCTGGCGACCCCACTGGGGATAGAGAATCGGCCTCGAAATAACGTCTTGTAATATTATGATTTGTGCTTTAAGTTAACCGTTCCTGTAGTGGGTTGAAAGGGTTTAATCAAAGGCACTTTTAAGGCTAGGTAATGGTTTGGTGTCTTTCTTCACTCACTACCTTTCTATAAGGAAAAACTGTGAAGGCTCCTAGATAATCATCTACTTGTAGCCTACTGTGATGGACTAATTTGGAGGACTCATTGTTTATTCCTGACACCAAATGATAAGAGCCTAAGAGGCTTGGGTATTTAAGAGAGCCTCGCTCCACCCTCTCTCTGACGAATCTACAACGGGAAATCCATTTGACAGTCAGTCACACACCATAACTCGTTGGCATGTACTGTAAGGTATAAAAAAGGTGCGCTCACTTGGTCACTCGAACCATTGAGTGGGGAGACCTAGTTGTGGGCAATCCTTCGCCAGCGAGAGTCTTTGTCTACACTCCCGCAAACCCACATGTAGACCGGAGTTGTATGACCTATAGCAACTATTTCCTTGTGCTTGTGGACTATCCTCATTTGGATGCAGTTTGACTTCTTGTCAGAAATGCGAACTTTTTGGGCCATTTAAACTGGGACTAGTTCGTATCCTATGACAATTGGGCCAAAAGCTTCTGAAATGTTGATGGGCCACTCCGTAGAAATTATTTATGTATGCTTGTGTTTGGGAACATTGTCATTTGGATCCATTCGGACCTTTTGTCATGAGGTATGGGCTTGTTGGGCCATTTAAACTGGGACAAGAACATATCTTATGATGATTGGGCCAAAAGCTTCTAAAACGCCATTGGGCTATTATATGTTTATGTTTAGGAACATTATTATTTGGATACGGTTGGACTTCTTGCCATGAGATGTGAACTTGTTGCGCCATTTCAACTAGGACGAGTTCACTCCTATGACAGTTAGCCCAAAAGCTTCTAAAATGTTGATGGGCCGATTTGTGTGAAAATTTTAATGAGTTGATATATTCTTTGTATCGCACACATCTCATTCATCTCATGTATACATATATCATGTTAACACTCTCTTGTGTCTTAAGAGCCATCATAGATATCCGTTGGGTTAGGAAAAATGGAAGACTTGTTAAAAGACCAATAACGAACATGAGTGAATTAGAAAACGAGGTATCTCGCATAGATCAGCTGGAGAATGGTCACACCAAGGTTACCGAACAATTGCAAGCCTTGACTAATGTTGTGGCTAATATGGTTGTGCCCCATGTTGGGGGACGTTCTGAGAATGTGAGGTGCGAGGAGCCTCCAAATGGGTTGGGGGATGATATCCCCGCTTTTGATGACGACATAGCAGAATATACAACAGGCAGAATGATTGGGTCTCAGAGAGAATTTCAGAAGCTTCGGGACCAGGTAGAAACTGTTACCCGCAAAATGAGGGGTAAACATGAAGAGTTGTTAGATTATGTGTTGTAGTTTCTAGGTCCATAGGATCGAATAATAAACATGAAACAAGTGCGAATACAAATCGAGAAAGTCGCGGAATACTTACATCGAGCGGTTGAGCGACGCGGAGGCAACAAAAACGAAGTTTCTGCCCACTGGTTTCACACCCACTGCAGCAGTTCACCTAACTGTTTTGCGCCATTTTGGTCTCCTTCGTCAAGCTCCAAGCTTCGTCGAATGGTTCCCAGCTCATGGGTGAGCTTCCCTATCACCTTCGCATGTCTCTCGGAGTGCTAGCTCTCTAGAAATTTTCCACAAATCTCATTGTACTTGCTTCCCTATTTATTCAATCCACTCGGCAGTTCACTGCTTACCAAGAAGAAGAAATGCGTTAGATGTAGAGAGAAAAGAGAGAAGAGAGAGATGTGTTTGTTGAGTAAAAAATGGTAAATGATTTTCCTAAAAACATATACACCATTTTTTCCCTCCAAAAGCTAAGCATTTAATGCTTTCCATCTACTCAAATCAACTCACATCAACTACCCATCAATCATGAATAGTGACTGGCGTCAATCACTTAAAGTGATTGACATCCATCACTTGATTGACGAATGATGTGACGATAGATGCGACTAGCGATTTGACGCTTGATTTGATTTGCCACACTCGCATTCGAAATGTGAATGCGCTCACAAATAATCTCGGGCTCGGGTTCGCTAATTCTAAATTAACGAACTTTCTGTTGCGTCGTTATTAAATCTAATTTAATCAAATAATCATGCCAAGCATAATTACTATTTACATCGCTAACGAATTAATTCTAAATTAATTTGTTCGCCCGTATTAAAATCTAATTTTAATTCCGCATCGAAATCCAATTTCGTTTAATATATCAAATATATTAATTTATTGATTAATTCTAAATTAATCGATATCTCTCTTTAAATGATATTTTATCCCAGATAAAATATCTCCGCAATTAATCACAGATTGATTTTCTCTCTCATCTAATTAATCTCAGATTAATTAAAGTGCGAGTCATACGTCATCGGTGAATCTTTGGGAAGCGACCCATGAGATCCCCGGATATGTTGGCAGTAAATTCGGTCGTCGGACTATCCGAACACGTAAGTACTAAGTACTACGCTTATACCGATTTACAAGACAAGGTTGGCCTCTTGCAAAGCGCCATGCCTACCCAATTCTCCGGAAATATCCTTACAGGAATAAGGATCTATATCAAGCGTAGTATACCGTAGTATTGTGTATTTATGTCCAGTATCAGATGATCACATGCAAGGCCTGGGGCTGGTACAGTGTCTGCCCCGTACGATGCATATATCGGATAACGAGCAACTAGTCTCTTTATAATCGGATAATCATGACCAAGTCATATTATCCCGACGGTTGCAACCTTATTTAGAGAACCAGTTTTGTATCCCTGCGCGATCATCAACTCCATATGACTGGAGTGACACTTCCGTCTTGACATCACACCCAACACACTACGATTCTCGATATACCCAGAATTGGCATACACAGGAACCGGTTAAAGCCCTGGACGACCTCAACCAAAGTATATTGATTGTCGTATGCATTAGCGGTGCAAGTCTCAGGTTAAGACCAAATACACATACCCTGATTTCGGACATCCATAGACACGTCGTCATACTGCCAATGGAATTCCGACGGGGTCTATCCAGAGCGAAGCTGTTTCCCGTACCATCGGTGAAACACAACCTCCTATTACACTTGCATGAGTATCCTATACCCAACCATATGAGAACTATGTCATTGTGCTCCCACAACACGCACAAGTGTAATACTAGTCTTTTACGTATTCATCGATGTCCAATCTCGAAAATACTCTGACTAGGGATATTTAATGATTTATCCTTCGTGGACTGATACTGTCTCATATCATTCTCCGTCCAGGAAAAAATCATAGGGACCTCTCATCATTTATATATCTTGGTGATCTAATCACAAATGATAAGAGTGCAATCTCCTTTGTCACATAGTTAATTTGTACAACAACACCATGATCTGTACAAATAGTGACGCTATGGGTCATAATTGTCCAACAATCTCCCACTTGGCCTATAGCCAGTCACTCGAGTGTTTGACACCCGAACTATGTACGGTTGGCTCAAATTGCTGATGAAAGACTTTCGTCAGCAGATTTGCATGATTATCGTCTGACGCGATTTATTCGATCATCACATCGGCACGATGTATGATCCGAACGAATCAGATGAATATCGAAGTATATATCTGGATCGTTGATGAGACCATTAATTCTTTAGCCTGTGCTCAAGCCTAACTCAGCCGCTAACAAAATTATTTCTAATCTAATTAGATTTATTATCGACCCAAATGGCTTCTATTGCCGCTTCAGCTGCAGCAATAACCCACATTTGTTGTTTTTTTCAATAACATTATCTTGCTTGGAAGATTTCCATCTCAATGTATCGTTATTCAAACTGTATAGTATCGTTTGTGACTTTCAGTCGTCTTATCGGTTAGGAAACTTACAACAGTGATCCCAGTCACTTCAAGTTCTCCATCTCCATAGTTTAAGACAGCATCTTTAGTTCTCTAAGAAACTAACGGATGTTCTTAACATCAATCCAGTGACTATCACTTGGATCGGCCATTGTGAATCATATGCTCAAAGCATATGAGACACCAGGTTACGTATATTTTTCAATGTACGAGTTCTCGGATAGTTTTTTTTTTCTGAAAGCCAAGCTTTCACCGATTATTTATTGGGAATATCATTTCCAAGAAATGACATATTATCATTATTTATAAGACAGCCACTATAAGTGCGCTCCCACTAACCATCTTATATACACAAGAATCTTTTCGTTTTGAATTAAATCATACACCATTATGATTACATCAAAACGATAATTCCAAAAACCTATGCTTGCTTTAATCCAAACATGGATCGAATAACCCACAAACCTTGTTTGCTAGTTAAGGTACGACAAAATCATCAGGATGTTGTAAATATCCTCCTAAAGGTTTCCTTTTCAGGAAAGTGATTTTCCCGTTAAGCTGACATATTTCATAAATGAAACATGCAGCATTAGCAAACATTATCCAAATGGATTTACCATGGCAACAGTTAAAAGGTTGAATCGAAATCAACATAATGTTGATAACGATACCTTTCCGCTAAAAGCCTAGCTTTATACGTTTGTATATTTCCATCCATGTATGTCTTCCTTGAAGACTTATATAGTACCAATAGGCACAATGCCTTGCGGTACATCAACTAGTATCCAAACATAGTTGATATACATGGAATCCATTTCGGATTCATGGCACTTTGTCATAATAGGGAGTCGATACCTTGTATCACTTCCTGATCCGTAGTCAGTTGGTATACCTCAAAAGATTTACATCTTTATGAGGTGAGATCAGAAACCCATACCCTAGGTTTGTTTTCTGACTCTCTCCGATTACGCGGTTCTTGTGTATATTCGAAGATTATGGTATAGTTACATCATTGATGAATTATTTGCGTTCCATTAGGAATCGGTGCCTAGAATAGTATTACTCCGATTTTCATCGAGTTTTACTATCCTCCCACTTACCACTGCATATCGGTATTCATCTCAAGAAAAACGCATGGCGAGCTACAATCTAATTGTTCTCTTGTGAGATGTATAAGTACTATACTTATGGTATCCCTAGGATAACCTACAATTGGCACTTATCCAATTTGGGTTTTAGTTTGGTATCATCCAAACATATGCCTAGCATACCCAAACGTTCAGGAATGAGAAACCCGGTTTCTTTCTCGTTCATATCTAATATGATATCTGTCAAACAGATTATAATGGAACCTTATTCTAAATAAGTTCTTGCACTGTTAAAGTGTATCCGTTGAAGGAAATGGTAGCTCAGAGCGACTCATGATTAACCTTATCATGTCCAATAAAATTTGGTTTCTCGGTTCGGACACACCATCACCTTGACGTGTTCCGAGAGGAGTCCTCATTAAAAGAATACTATACTCTTTCAAGTATATTAGAAACTTATTGCTTAAGTATTTTCCATTACGATCTTACCGTGACGGTATAATACTATAGCCGATCTGTTTCTCTACTTCGTGTCGAAACTTAAAAGTTTCTATTTGTGTTCTTCAAAAGAAACACATAAACATAACGCAATGCCATATCCGTATAGGTCACGGAATATTCATATCCACCTCTAGCCTAGCTAGACATGGGCCAACTTGCTTCACTATGAACTAGGGCTAACAGATTGGTGGCATTTACATTTTTACCAAGTAAATATTGTTTTAGGCACTCTGCCCAATAAACTAGATTCGTAGACTTTATTTGAATGGTCAAATCAGTCCTAGTACCCACTCTTCAAAAGTGTGGATATACGATTCTTGTTTAATTTTGTCCCAGACAACAATGCCACAATTAGTTTTCATCTGATCAAATCAGTATGAGCTATTTATCTGTCATTTTATATATTTGAGATTTTATTTATATTCAAAAATATAAATTCTGTTATTCACATCTAATGTGTTTATCTCAATATCATCTTTATATAATAAAACACTTTAGTGTTCTAGAATATAAAGGTTCACCCCGCAGCGGGTTAAACACTGATATAGAGACAATGTATCCAATCAAAATAGTTTATTACAACAGCTCCCTAATTTAGGTACACACCCGAAGGTAGTTCCTAAAATGGTATCTACGGTTAAAACAGCGACTTTCGTCATGTTTCCAATCCGCAGATTAATCTCAATTGAGGTCAGTATACCGCTCATAGCAGATTCTGAACATCAATATATATATATATATTTCACACTAAGTATCTAAAATCCAATTTTAATACTAGTAGTGAATACATTTATGACAAACATATTTGAAGTCGAGCTTAGCTCGTTCTTCTATTCCTTTCATGTCTGCTTTGTCCAAACGGCAGTCACGCTTCCGCGATCCTGTTTGCCACATTTAAGCAGACATTTTGGGATATGTTCTATATCTTCCTAGAAGATTATAATGATTATGCCTTTGCCCTTTTCCACATTCCAGAAGCATTTGACCAAGCCTGGGTTTCTAGAATATCGAAGTAAGTGCGCCTTGCGCGACTTGCCTTATTGCAAATTTTGACTTTGTCTCCTTGAGAATAGTCATTAACTCTCCAAGAGTTTACTATTGCAATTAAGTTCTTCTAAAATCTAAGTTAATATATTTATGAAGATCCTTCAATTTCATTATCATACTTTAAGGATCTAATCCTTAGTTCTGATTCAGAAATTAAGGAATCTACCGTGACAAGCTTAATGGATTAAGCACTTAAGTTATCATTACATAATCTTCCAAAGATTATGCTCTATTGTTTGCTTAACTCCGGGCATTAGGCTTAATTTATTATTTTATCTAATAAAATAACTTATTATTTTCCAGGACCATCCTGAAATTTATTCCCAATTTGAAAATTAAAGCATTTAAATACATTTTCCATAGGATTATGTATTAACGTAATCTTTCAATTTTATCTTGACTTTAATAGTCCAACTATTTAATCATGATTTAGGTACTATTTATTATAAAGATTATTATAGTCCAACTATTTAATCAACTATAATTAATTTGTTTGAATATAGTCCAACTATATATTAAAACAAAATTTAAATATTAGTCCAACTAACATTTAATATGTTTGACGAATGATATAGTTTGAGCGCGTATGGCGAGTAATTGAACGAATATTGCAAATTCAATTCTTGCCTCCCACTATTTTTTCGGCGAGCCTCCAACCCTCTGTCGAGTACTCGGGAAACCGTGTTTCCTAGTGGGCTAGGATCCCGTTAAATATCACACAATCTTGACTTTGGCCAACAAATTATATGATAATTAACTAGGTAGATCTCTAAGATCAATTGGATCCAATCCAATTCCTAGATCCAGTAGGGGCGGACATCCAAGTCCTAAACATATATCTTATATATGCCAATACATCCAATGTATTACCTAACATTTTTCCTCTGAATCAACTAAGCCTTGGCTTTGGCACAACAAACTTAGTGATCCCAGTCAAGCGTGACCCATTGACCATGGAAAGCTTCGTAATCAATGTCGATGGACAAGAAATGGTCTTGACTTTGGCCAACAAACCACAACTTGGACAAGACACTGATATGGAACAAAGCTCTCGTGATTCAAACACATCTTCGACAGACAAAGGCCTTGACTTTGGCCAACAAACCAATGTCGTCTTAGATCTTGAGTAAGAATCACTCAATGGAAGGAATGACGCTTAATATTTAGCGAGGGTTTTTCGTGTGCAAATTGGCAACCAATTTATTATCTTTGTTAAGGTCTCATCATCATACACCCTTAAACATGCATTCTAAACACATAATAAAGCGTATATGAAAAGTAATAATGATATGCGGATGGATACTTTACACAATGATCCTAGATCAAATCTCTCACTTTCTCTCTCCAGCTAGCACAAATATCTGCTTCTACCCGTTACACTACACTTCTAAAGAAACCTCATTTACATTGAGGGGAATATGTGAGAAGAGAATACAAAGAATATGAGGTGATAAGGCTGGACACGCAGGTCCAATTAATAAATCAAATTTATTGCACAATTTCTAAAATTATCCCACCCATCTAATATCCATCTGATATACATTATTCATGCATCGCAACCATGTATTCACACAAGCATGTTATCAATCAATCTAATCAAATTAATTAATCTGATAATTAGTGACCATCCAATGTTCAAACAACGATTTGATTTTGCTCGAGTCAAACTCGTTTTTACGAATAAGTACTTAAATTACGAATTCTCGAATTAAATTAAACTACATAATTAAATCCAATTTAATATGCATTCAATTCTAATTCGCTATTTAATTCCAAATTAAATACTACACTTTACTAATAAACCTTTTACGATTTAAATTCCAAATTTAATCGTTACGTGTCTCAAAGCCCGATTAACGTCCAACATCAATTTAATTAAAGTCCAATGGGCTTTTAATTAATTTCTTAAGGCGTGGACTTTTGGTCAACTCGGGTCAAACCGAATAACCAAAATCCAATCCGGGAGTTACCCCATAAGCCTATAAATCAATCTTGGCCCATTAGGCCCAATTAAACTTTAAAGGTCCATTAAGTCGCATTTGGGCTTTATGGAAGCGGTTTTGGGCCCAATTGGATCCAATCCAATTTGCCTTAACCCAACTTTGTACAACAAAGCCCATTAAGCCCAATAACAACATTCAAGCCCAATTTCACAAAATAGGCCCAATTAATTAAATCACAAAAACCCAATTTCATAATTTAATTACCAAAGTGCATTAACACAATTAATTACCCAATTAACATTTCTAAAACATCAATTAACACAACTAATCATGCTCATTAACCACAAAACATGTCCAACATATTTTGATCAAAAATCAAACCCATTTATCATGCTTTAACTCTCGGCCAAGGGGAATTATTATGCCAAATTTCAAATCCAATCCAATTGAATCAAATTCAACATTAAATCAATATCCCCAAATGATTTCTAACACATCCAATGAATCAAAAAATCAAAATTCACCAAGAACACAAAGGGCACAACTCTCGGCCAAGACAAGAATTTGGGGAAATTTTGTTCCAAACAACATTTCATTAAATTGATCCAATCAATTTTAAATTAAACATGTTATAAACATACTCATTCATCCAATTTCACAAATCATGCTCAAACACATTTTTACCCAAATTTTAACCCTATGTCAAATTTCATGCTTTTACTCGCTCTGATACCATTGTTGGAGTTTCTAGGTCCATAGGATCGAATAATAAACATGAAACAAGTGCGAATACAAATCGAGAAAGTCGCGGAATACTTACATCTAGCGGTTGAGCGACGCGGAGGCAACAAAAATGATGTTTCTGCCCACTGGTTTCACGCCCACTGCAGCAGTTCACCTCACTGTTTTGCGCCATTTTGGTCTCCTTCGTCAAGCTCCAAGCTTCGTCGAATGGTTCCCGGCTCATGGGTGAGCTTCCCTATCACCTTCGTATGTCTCTCGGAGTGCTAGCTCTCTAGAAATTAGCCATAAATTTCACTGCACTTGCTTCCCTATTTCTTCAATCCACTCGGCAGTTTACTGCCCACCAAGAAGAAGAAATGCGTGAGATGTAGAGAGAAAAGAGAGAAGAGAGAGATGTGTTTGTTGAGTAAAAAATGGTAAATGATTTTCCTAAAAACATATACACCATTTTGTCCATCCAAAAGCTAAGCATTTAATGCTTTCCATCTACTCAAATCAACTCACATCAACTACCCATCAATCATGAATAGTGATTGGCGTCAATCACTCAAAGTGATTGACATCCATCACTTGATTGACGAATGATGTGACGCTAGATGCGACTAGCGATTTGACGTTTGATTTGATTTGCCGCACTCGCATTCGAAATGCGAATACGCTCGCAAATAATCTCGGGCTCGGGTTTACTAATTCTAAATTAACGAACTTTCCGTTGCATCGTTATTAAATCTAATTTAATTAAATAATCATGCCAAGAATAATTACTATTCACGTCGCTAACGAATTAATTCTAAATTAATTCGTTCGCCGTATTAAAATCTAATTTTAATTCTGCGTCGAAATCCAATTTCCTTTAATATATCAAATATATTAATTTATCGATTAATTCTAAATTAATCATTATCTCTCTTTAAATGATATTTTATCCCAGATAAAATATCTCCGCAATTAATCTCAGATTAATTAAAGTGCGAGTCATACGTCATCGGTGAATCTTTGGGAAACGACCCATGAGATCCCCGGATATGTTGGCAGAAAATTCTGTCGTCGGACTATCCGAACATGTAAGTACCAAGTACTACGTTTATACCGATTTACAAGACAAGGTTGGCCTCTAGCAAAGCGTCATGCCTACCCAATTCTCCGGAAATATCCTTACAGGAATAAGGATCTATATCAAGCGTAGTATACCATAGTATTTGCGTATTTCTGTCCAGTATCAGATGATCACATGCAAGGCCTGGGGCTAGTACAGTGTTTGCCCCGTACGATGCATATATCGGATAACGAGCAACTAGTCTCTTTTTAATCGGATAATCATGACCAAGTCATATTATCCCGACGGTTGCAACCTTATTTTAGAGAACCAGTTCTGTATCCCAGCGCGATCATCAACTCCATATGACTGGAGTGACACTTCCATCTGGACATCAGACCCAACACACTACGATGCTCGATATACCCAGAATTGGCGTACACATGAACCGGTTAAAGCCCTGGACGACCTCAACCAAAGTATATTGATTGTCGTATACATTAGCGGTGCAAGTCTCAGGTTAAGACCAAATACACCTACCCTGATTTTGGACTTCCATAGACACGTAGTCATACTACCAATGGAATTCCGATGGGGTCTATCCAGAGCGAAGCTGTTTCCCGTACCATCGGTGAAACACAACCTCCTATTACACTTGCATGAGTATCATATACCCAAACATATGATAACTATGACGTTGTGCTCCCAAAACACGAACAAAGTGTAATACTAGTCTTTTACGTATTCATCGATGTCCAATCTCGATAATACTCTGACTAGGGATATTTAATGATTTATCCTTCGTGGACTGATACTGTCTCATATCATTCTCCGTCCAGGAACAAATCATAGGGACCTCTCATCATTTATATATCTTGGTGATCTAATCACAAATGATAAGAGTGCAATCTCATTTGTCACATAGTTAATTTGTACAATAACACCATGATCTGTACAAATAATGACGCTATGGGTCATAATTGTCCAACAATATGAAGCAATGAATTTTGAAGAACATCTGCCAGCTCAGTTCAAAATGCCTGATATGGCCAAGTTCAATAGGAATGGGGACCCGAGGGTCCATCTCTGACAATATATGTCAGTTATGAGTTCAGTGGGCTTGACACAGCGCCAAGTTCAGAAGATGTTTGGGATGTCACTCGAGGGGGCACCCGTAGTGTGGTACCATAGCCTTGAAAGAAATGTTAAGGAGGATTGGAGGGAAATGGCAGATGCATTTCCATAACAGTATGTTACAGATTTGGAGATTGATTTGTCACTCCGTGATTTGGAGAACACTAAGCAGAAGCCAGAGGAAAGCTTCAAATACTATGTGGATCGCTGGAGGAGCCAGCTTCTGAAAATGCAGACTCGGCCCTCTGAGAATGACCAGATTAAAATGATCATCAAGGGCACCAAGCCCTCGATTTTTGGCAAGCTGAGGAGGATGACCTCCATGATTGGCGACTTTCGACAGTTGAAGGAGACTGTCATGGATATTGAAGAAGAAGAAGCTGAGAACAGAAAGTTCTATGGCCAAAATATGAGGACTTTTGGGGGCATTCTGAAACCAAGCCCGCTGCTGCCGAGGTTGCTGCCATCAAGAACCGGCGTTTCTCCAAATTGGGAAGACCTTTGTCCAAAGTGCTTGAGAAGTTGACAAGGCAATGATTCTTAAAACCCTTGGAGCCTAAACCACTTCCAAATCTCCCACCACCACATTTAAAAATAGACCGCTACTGTCACTTCCACCAGCAACACGGCCATGATACTGACAGCTGTTCCCGCCTCTGGTATGAAATTCAGGACCTCATTGATGCCCACAAAATACCCGATCCTGAAAAAGAATAGCCTAGCACACACACCAACCCTCTACCAAATTATCACTCTGTTCCCCCGCCCACTTACATGATCAACTCTGGCCTGCCTGAAAGCTTTGTCCTCCAAACTCTCAACCACCCAGTTTCTTCCATGAGGATAAAGGATGACAACAGTGAAGAACCATAGGCCGAGGAAGAAGACAATACTGCGAATAATGAAACTGTTCTTTCTGGTTTATTTTCTTTATTTTTTAAAGACATCGGCTTCGTCTACTTGTTTGAACCTTTTCCTGAATAATAATAATAAAGACATCCATCTCGCCTACTTGTCTGAGTCCTTTCCTTTCAACCTGCATGACATGAGTAAATTTGACAAAAGCATTCAACCCTGATACCATGATATTCAGCGACACTCAGAACACAGGGGATTCCCGAAAGAAGCAAGCAGAAAAGACAG
This sequence comes from Zanthoxylum bungeanum, assembly GCA_019454045.1. Lineage (NCBI taxonomy): Eukaryota > Viridiplantae > Streptophyta > Magnoliopsida > Sapindales > Rutaceae > Zanthoxylum > Zanthoxylum bungeanum. The sequence goes on along the minus strand of SKCR01004850.1, from coordinate 96,475 downwards.
AATAACCGTTCAGTAATGGGAAATGGGGCAGTGAGGCTGTCAGACTTGGAAGGAAATGAGTTCACCAAGCTGATCAATGTGGATAGATTGAAATAGTATTTTGCCTGAAGAAGAGAAAACCGAGTAGTCACCAAGAGAAGACTTAACTCAACGGAATAAGAAATTCATTCATGCATGCATGCATACACGTAACATATTTGCATTCTTTTGTGTTTGTTCTGTTTCGTAAAAACAGATTTCAAAAAAAAAAAAAAAAAAGAAGGCGGCCAAGACAAGCCAGTCAGAAGCAACAACAGTACATCAGTCTCAGGAATGAATCAGAATTAGTATCGGTTGAGGGCGAGGCCCATATCAGTGTCAATCCGGTGGCGAGGCCCACATCAGTATCAGTTCTGGGTCGAGGCCCACGTCAGCATCAGTTTGGGGATGAGTCTCAAGGCCGAGGCCTATGTCAGCATCAGTTTGGGGATGAGTCCTAGGGCCGAGGCCCATATCAGTATCAGTTTGAGGATGAGTCCCAGGGCCGAGGCCCACATCAATTTCAGTTTCGGGGATGATTCCCAGGGTCGAGGCCCGCACATCAGTATCAGTCTCGTGTCGAGGCCCACATCAGTATCAATCTGGGGCGAGGCCCACATCAATATCAGTTTGAGGATGGAGCATGGGTCAAGGCCCACATCGGTATCAATCTAAGGGCGAGGCCCTCATCAATATCAGTTTGAAGCCCACATCATTATCAGTTTTGGGGATGAGTCTCAGGGGCGAGGCCCATACCATTATCAGTATCAGTCTTGCCGGGTATGGCACTCTGAGGGCGAGGCCCACATCATTATCAGTATTAGTCTTGCCGGGTATTGCATTCTGGGGGCGAGGCCCGCATCATTACTAGTATCAGTTCTGCCAGGTACGGCACTTCAGGTATGGAGATATTACAGCGACGCGCGGCTTGGGTATGAGGTTTAGTACGCCAGGTACGGCACTCCAGGTATGGAGATATACAGTGACGCCTTGGGTATGAGGTTTAGCACGCCAGGTACGGCACTCCGGGTATGGAGATATTACAGCTACGCCTGGGTATGAGGTTTAGCACGCCAGGTATGGCACTCCGGGTATGGAGATATTACACAGCGACGCCTTGGGTATGAGTTTTAGCACGCCAGGTACGGCACTCCGAGTATGGAGATATTACAGCGACGCATTGGGTATGAGGTTTAGCACGCCAGGTACAGCACTCCGGGTATGGAGACATCACTGCGACACTCTAGGTACGGAGACGCAACCGCGACACCTCAGGTATGGGGTTTAGCATGCCAGATACGGCACAATATCAACTCAACTCAACACATGGCAAGTCAAGTGGCAGCTGGCAAGCCAGGTAAGTAAAAATGCATTGCATAAATTTGATAGGATTGTCACTGTTATACATTACACAAGTCCCATCAAAGTGGGGCGACTGTAGGCATTGCATTTTTGCATGTAAGTCCCTATGATGAGTCTCATTTGCAGACACTACCTTTTAAGTCGAGGAAGCCGCGGGAAACGGACGTCGGTAGGGGAATTCAGAATAAGTATGTCATCAGATTCATTTCACAAGTTCACTATTTTCGTTCGTGCTGCGTTCGTGACCACGTTCGAACGTCAAGCAGATTGCGGGCGTTCGTGTAGCGTTCGAATGGTGTCGGTATTTCTGGTTTTGCTGCTAGCCTCACACCCAAGCCCAATTAGCCCACCAAAGCCCATAAAACATATCCAAATTAATAAAAACACATATTTAACACATGGGGAATTAAATAAAATCTAAAAATCATATACCAAATTAAAATAAATATTAAAATAAAGTCATGCCTAATTAAAATCAATCAAGATTATTATATTCCTAACTAAACAAATTTCATGCCTAAAACAAAACAAATTAAATATATGAACTTTCTAATTAAGCATAATCTTGTCTCCAATCAATCTTTGGTTTTCCTTATTTAACACTAAATCAAATCCTCCTTAATGCACAAATCTCTTCCTTGTCAAGCAAGGATTCACCCATCCCATTTGCCTATAAAAACAAAGCTATTCCAACCTTTGAACCCTCCTGACTCTCACGCATATACATCAAAGAAAAAAGCCTCTCCATTCACGCCTAATACACTCAAGAAGCAACAAAGAATTTTCTCCCCTCCTCTTCCCTCCATAACCGAAAAATCACAGCCCCTAAACACCTTAGATTACCGAAAATTACAGCCCCATAAACACCTTAGATCACCGAAAATCACAGCCCCTAAACACCTTAGATTACCGAAAATTACAGCCCCTAAACCACCGAAAATACACCCTAAAATAGTAGCTAAAATCACCAAAAATAGTAACAAGAACTGCACTCGAAAACCCCTAAAAGAAATCGCAAAAACAGCCCTTGATACAGAAAAAATAGTGACAAAAAAAATAGCAGCAAAACAGCAGCAAAACAGAGTCAAAACAGTAGCCCGAACAGCAAAACAGCGAGGAAAGACGTGAACCAGTGAACCGGAGGAGCCGCAGGGTATTAACCATTCCGACGACCGTGTACGGTACTTTTGAGAGACGATCTAAAAGGTTAGACCTGAGGGCACCATCTTTTATTTATCTTTATTCTTATTTTAATCATTTATCGAATTTTCTTCGTATGAGAGTCGTAGATTGATGTGTGTTGTGGCCCTTGAATGAATGGAATGTGTCGTCTCTCGTGGTATATAGGATGGAAACCCAGATGTAAATTCCGTAGCTGAATCTGAATGGACGGTAGTGCGGTCTGTACTTGGGATACAACTTCACGTACCACTTGAGCAAACGGCACATATTTCGATATATTTTATCTTGTTCGTTTGTTATCCGCATTTTATATTCCGCCATTTTACTTTCTGTATGTCGTTTGTTTGTGTGTTGATATAATGCGCATGGGCTTAGTATGTTGGTCTAAATGTTTTCCATTTGAGGGAAGAAAAGGCCAAAAGGCTACCTTTACGCTAATACTTTACCGCGCCAGACAAAATATGTTTGGTTGGATGTGAGATATGTTCAACCGAGCATACGAATTTCTATATTGTTGTCTTTACTTTCTATGCATTGTGATGTGATGCGCATGGGCTAACTATGGTGGATTAAAGGTCCTCTATTCGAGGGAAAATGCCTGAAGGCTACCTTACCACGATGTTTTGCCGCGCCTTTTGTTATGTCATTGACTTTATGCATATCATTGTTCTATTTATGCATGTATTGCATTCTAATGCGCATGGGCTTAATATGTTGGTCTAAAGGTTTTCCATTTGAGGGAAGAAAAGACCAAAAGGCTACCTTTACGCCAATACTTTGCCGCGCCGGACAAAGTATGTTTGGTTGGAGGTGAGATATGTTCAACCGAGCATACAAAGTTCTATATTGTTGTCTTTACTTTCTATGCATTGTGATGTGATGCACATGGGCTAACTAGGGTGGATTAAAGGTCCTCTATCCGATGGGAAATACCTGAAGGCTACCTTACCACGATGTTTTGCCGCGCCTTTTGTCATGTCATTGAATTTATGCATATCATTGTTCTATTTATGCATGTATTGCATTCTAATGCGCATGGGCTAACTAGGGTGGATTAAAGGTCCTCTATTCGAGGGAAAATGCCCGAAGGCTACCTTTACCACGATGTTTTACCACGTCGGACGAGGTATGCTCGATTGAATGGGAATGAGTTCAATCGGGCACACGGGGTCCTACATTGTGCATCTGTGTATGCGTTTGTGTCATCTATCATGCATCAAACGTGAACCTTCTGTTTCCCGTTCGAACGTGTTTACAAACGCTACTCGAACGCGCACATATTTCCTTTGTTTTATCATGCATCAGGTCTGGTCCCGTTCGAACGTGTTCCCAAACGTTATACGAACGTGAACCTTCTGTTTATCGTTCGAACGCGTTTACGAACGCTACTCGAACGCGCATGCATTTTGTTTCATCAGGTCTTGTCCCATTCGAACGCGTTATCAAACGCCATACGAACGAGAACCTTCTGTTTACCGTTCGAACGCGTTTTCGAACGTTACACGAACGCGCATACACTGAACTGAGTCATTTTCATCACATGTCATGCATAATTGTTTCTTATGTGATTTCTCTTGTATCATGTAATCAATCATACTATTTGTATTCCTGTATTTATCTATTTGATGTGTTCATGAGATGATATTTAAGCATGATTAGGCCGTTAGTATGTTACTTGGTTCATAAGCATGATTTAGCCTATTTAGTTGTTCCTTTTTAAGCATGAATAGTCAATTATTTTGCGTTTGGAATTTGCATTATGTTTAGGTTGTTCTTTGTTTTCCGCATTATATGATCGAAGTATGTTCATGAGATTGCCGTGTGCCATTGCATGTTTGCCGTTATGATAATTACTTCCATGCATGTGAACTTAAAAGTAGAATACTCTTGGAAATATGTTGCGTAGATTCGATTAAATTAATTGCACACAAATCATTTCATTACAAGTGCATAAGTAAGAGACCATTCCGAACCCAACGGTTTGAGGTCTTCCCTTGCGAGGGGTGAGTGCGGCCTTAAATCATTTTTCCCGATTCACACCGGGTGGCGACTCCATTATTCTCCAGTTTAGTCCCCCGCGGGCTACTTCGTACTCCCTACCGGGCCGCGAGCCCGGAACAGCATGCGTCGCCCAGTTTCTGTGTCTCACAATGTGATAACATAATAATCAATACATGTGATTAAATAGTAATCAATGATTAATAGTAATCCATGCATGCATGCGTCGCCCAGTTTCTGTGTCTCACAATGTGATAACATAATAATCAATACATGTGATTAAATAGTAATCAATGATTAATAGTAATCCATGCATGTGAGCTAATAGTGACTTGGTTTCCCTCCTATAAATAAGATCATTTGCTTATTGAGTTAACCAATCAATTAAGTTTGATTAAGAGGTCTCTACAAGTTTAAAAGGTATGCAATTGTGTTGTGGTTAATATAGATTTATTTCAATTAGTTTGTAAATAAATCTAAGACTAGTAATACATATATGGTTAGATCCTAAGAGGACAAACATATAAAAATATTAGGGATTATGTTTCCTAACACTATCTTTAGATATTTTTACCTTTATCTTGTATATGGTCAAGTTTTATATTAAATTAAGAACTTATTTAAAACAAAAAAAAACTGGCATCGCACTAAAAAGTAAAAAGAAGATGACATATTTTAGTTGGGTGACTGGTCTTGCACGGCGTTGGGACTGTGACAGGTTTGTCACTGTACAGATTAATCACCACGACTTCCGTAAGGTTCTTTACTCTGTTCTGGATACTAATAGCATTTCCTTGTAGCATAAAATAAGCAACATCAAGTCTCGCTTACTCTAATTTGTTGAAATGATGTTTAGATTCACTTTGTTGCTAATTAATCTGCTTAATTTAGCAACAACAGGGCTTACTGCAGATGAATATTGCAAAATTGACTTCCCACCTGGCTTCGTTTTTGGTTCTGGCACCTCAGCTTACCAGGTGAACAACTAAATCTACCTCTTTTACTTGGTATTTTATGTTTACACAAGTTGCTTTATAAAATTCTCATGACATGTAACACGTAATAGGTAGAGGGGGCAGCAAATGAGGATGGTAGGACTCCTAGCATTTGGGATACGTTTGCACATGCCGGTCGGTTTTCTTCATTGAGATTAAATATAAGTCCTTACAGTCTTGCTGAACCCCTTGGTTACTTTTGCCAGATATTGTTTGACTTTTGAGTATCCATTTTTTTTAACTTATCCTTTAAGCAAGAACTCACCTACCTTAGTGCATCTGATTCATCACCACTTGTTATGATCATTGACATATATGCAGAGAGTAAATATCCTGAGGCTAGCATTGAAATTGAAGAGAGACAGGGGAGAATATGCCTGTCTATGAAATATTGGAGTTCAAAGCTTGATCCCTAAGAGTTGTTACTGATTTAAGTTATCTATTTTATCGAATGTACGTATGTTGTAACTGTTGAGTTTTCACCTCAAAATTTTCAGGGATTGTGCATGGAAATGGAGACATAGCATCCGACCAGTATCATAAATACAAGGTGGATACATCATGCATAAATCACGATGGTTCTTCTCATACTACTCTAGTCAAGATTCTGGTTCATTCTCATTTTTGTCTATTGATACTACTTGAAGAATAGTTTGAAAATTCCATTTGAGGTCCACCTCGAGGCGCCGCCTTGGCCACCTCACGGCCATGGTGTATCGAGGCTATCGCTTCAGGCCGAGTTTTCAATAGGATCGCCTTAAAAGCCTGAGGCGGCCTGCCTCATGACGCTTAATGGTTTTATAACAATAACGAACCAACTGTTGGTTGATTTTGCTGTATATGCAAAACATTGCATCATGTAGCTTAATGATACCTGTACAACCTATGTGCTTTTTTGTAGGAAGACGTGAAGCTCATGGTGGACACAGGCCTAGATGCATATAGATTTTCCATCTCATGGTCAAGACTAATTCCTAGTATGACAAGATATCGGGGCTTTTATCAACCATATATGAACCATGCGATTTCTGATTCGTTCTCACAGATTATGTTTTTTTCTCTTGTTTCTGTTCAGATGGAAGAGGACATGTTAACCCTTTGGGTTTACAGTATTACAACAACCTCATAAATGAACTAATCTGCCATGGTCAGTTCCCCATTTTCATCCTAGTGGCAATAATACAGTTTTTTTTGCATATATGGGAAAAAGAAAAAGAAAAAGAAATTGTTAAGAAAAGTACTTCCACTTTCCCTTTGATCTCTAATATACCACTTTTCTTTTGATCAAGCAGGAATCCAACCGCATGTTACCTTACACCATTTTGATCTTCCTCAGGCACTAGAAGATGAGTATGGCGGATGGATCAATCGAACGATTGTGTATATTTCTCAACTCTTTTTGGTTTTAGCTTACCTTTTTGTGCTTGATTGAGTAACCAAGACAATAACATGGTTGATGGTTGTGTCTGAATTATCTCTATTTGAATGCAGTAAAGACTTCACGGCTTATGCAGATGTATGCTTCAGAGAGTTTGGCGATAGGGTTTCATATTGGACTACTGTGAATGAGCCAAATGGATTTGCTATGTTAGGTTATGACTTTGGAGTCGGACCACCTATGCGATGTTCTCTTCCATTCAACAACTGCTCTAGAGGCAACTCATCCACTGAGCCATACATGGCAGTTCATCATATCTTGTTAGCACATGCATCGGCTTCAAGATTGTATAAGAAGAAGTATCAGGTAATATCCGTAATTCTTTTATCATGTGCATCAGTATTCCATCTAAAGTATGACTTTATCATTTGTTTCTTTAGTTAGTTATATTGAGTTCAGCAACAAGTGTTTGGCTCAACATCAAACTTGAATGAGAGTTGTCTTTGCTGTTAAATTTGAAATCTCGTGGCTATGCATTACTTCCTAAGGTGTTAATTTCTACCATGTCTAAGAAAAATGAAATAATTGCAACACATGGTGATGCAGGAGAAGCAGCATGGCTATATAGGTATAAGCATCATTTTATTTGGGGTTCTCCCTCTAACAAACTCAATGGAGGATGAAATTGCAACTCAAAGATTCAATGATTTCCTAGTTGGTTGGTATGATAAGAATCCATATACCTCGAGTTCTCTGTCATTTTCAGTTTGGCTCGTCTTCTGTATAATATTCTGCGGGAAAGATTCAGACTATTTAACTTTTCTTTTGGTTCCCTTAATTTAATTATTTTAACATTTTCAAGGGGGCTTTGTTGTATGTTAAATATCACAACTAAGTTTTAACTGGATTGACAATACATTTCAGCTGCAATCAGTATATTTTATATGTACTGAATTTCAGGATTGCAAATCCTTTAGTGTATGGAGACTATCCCAAAACAATGATGAAAAATGCTGGCTCAAGACTTCCAGTCTTCACTGATCGCGAATCCAAACTGGTTAAAGGTTCAGCTGATTTTCTTGGAGTGATATACTACTACATAGTTTACGTTAAGGACAATCCAAGCAGCCTGAAAAAGGAAATCAGAGACTGGGCTGCAGACTCAGCAGCAGAGTTTATCTGTATGTTCTTTACGTATCATTAGTCTTCGCATTGCTGAACAGTGGCTGAATTTACTTAAATTGATTCTTGATTGACTAGATCAAGTTACCTAGTGAAACTCGTGGCTTACTTTCAATCAGTGGCCCCTATATAATTGCTGCTTTGCTACAAATTTATCCTTTTAAGTCATTAAGCCAGGACATGGTAAACTCATTTTACCTAGTTGGCTAGTAATTTTAAAAAATAATAATTTTCTTCCTAATTTAAAAACTAAAACAATTGACTGATTTTGGCAGTTAAACAGGATACTGCATCAGCAAATGAGGTGGGACTTGAAATACATAATTAAAGCATTTTTTTTTTTAATTTACTCTAGTTAGTTCCCTATATTCCTAATTGGCTTTGCTCGACTCAGTTTCCTATACAGCCCTTGGGACTGCAAAGAGTGCTGGAGTATTTTAAGCAAGCTTATCAAAATCCTACTATTTACATTCATGAAAATGGTTCCTCTCTCTCTCTCCTCTCTCTCTCTTCTGTTTGTCTGGAGATGAATTAACAATTACAAGAAGTAAACTTCACATATGCTGATCTTTTGCTTTAGTTGAAATGTATTTAAAAGGTATTATGTGAAGAAACAAACAGCTGAAATTACAATCATGCTCATTTTTATTTACAATTTGGATAATCATGTAATTTGAGCATGTCTTTTAATTCCAAGTGGAAATAATCAAAATTATATTAATAGCCTTACTACATTATGCTTCAGGCAGGGAGAGGGGGAAAACCTACAGTAACCATTCTCTTGGTGGCATTTGTGGTTTTTGTATCAAATGATTGTTGCTATGATATGTTCAAATACTTGTTTCATTTATTTTCTTTTCCATGTTGTTCTGTTTTGTAATCAAATGATTTTTACCAGGTCAGAGCACCCCACATAATTCATCACTGGAAGATATATCCAGGGTCAAATATTTGCATGCATACATTGGAAGTGTGCTTGATGCTGTGAGGTTTTTATTTTGTGCCAATTTAGACACCTTAATGTCTTTCCAGATGTTCATGAGGGCTAGAAAGAGCTCATACGCAATGACTCAAATACTAAACAGAATTTCAAATTCTCTTCTTTAAATTTGTGTGTATCATCTAACTTATTTACCTTTTTTTTCATTCTTCAAAAAATGAAAGAAATGGATCAAATACAAGAGGGTACTTTATGTGGTCCTTCTTGGACGTGTTCGAGTTGTTGGATGGCTATGATTCAAGCTACGGCCTCTACTATGTTGACCGGGAGGATCCGGGTTTGAAGAGATACCCTAAGCTCTCTGCACATTGGTATTCACAGTTCTTGAAGGGAAGAAATGTGCGATCAGATGAAGTCTTCAAAGTTGATAAAAATTTATCAGGTCATTCTTATGGTCATGACTCCCAGTAGGAAGATCTCTGTAAATAAGGGACATCATTGTTCCTTTTGAATTAGGTTCCTTGTCTGCTCCTCCTCAGTGAGAACCAAATTTTATAATTTTAGATCGATCTTCTGATCCCAAGGTATTGCTAATGTACCCTCGGTATTGGTACCGAGGGTACATTAGCTTTGGGCGCGTTGTCCATAGTTTGGCTGCCAAACAATAGACATAATGGGCACCGATTGGTTATGTCAACCGGTTAGCCCAAATACCAATAAAAAATAATATTAAAATAATAAAAAATATATTATTTAAATAATACTAATAATAATAAAATTTGAAAAAAAAATTCATTTCATGTTTAATGTCTATATTTTCATGTTAAATGCTAATATTTCATGTTAATGCTAAACAATTTCAGGTTGGACAATAATTACATATTTGTTGTCATAAAGTTAATGTTAATGTTATAAAATTTCAGGTTATGAATTATTGCATGTTTGTTGATAAAAGTTTCATGTTTATTGCAAACATTTTCATATTTATTGCCAAAATTATCATGTTTGAAATATATACACGTGTGAAATGTCAAATTAGTTCCATATGCTAAAATTTCTAAGCATTAATATGAAATGTTTTGCATAAAACACGAGAATAAGGGCATAGTAAATGAAAATGAGCTCTTTTTCATCTTTGTTACCAAAATTTGCATATTTAATATCCATATTTCATGTTACTGTTTTAAAATTTCAGCTTGGGAATATTTACAAGTTTATTGGTCCGATATTCATATTAATGCCTAAGTTAATGTTTATTGCCCAATTTTCATGTTTGAAATTAAGACGCGTGAAATATCAAATCAGTTTCGCATGCGCAAAAATTTCTAAATATTAACATGAAATTTTATGCATTAAACATACAATCAGAGGTATTGAACATGCAATGAGGTTATTTTCATGTTTGTTGTCTTAATAATCACGTTTAATAGAAAAATTTCAGGTTAATGGTAAAAACTTTCAGGTTGGGCAATAATTTCATCTTAGTGCCTATTTTGCCATATTGAATGTCTAATCATCATATTCGTTGCTAATATTTTCAAGTTTGAAATTTAGAAAATGATAAAATGTCAAATCAATCACAGATGTTGAAAATATTTAGTATTTATTAACAGAAAATGTTGGCATTATACATGAAAAAGGGACATTAAACATGAACACGTCACGTTTGCATGTATTTTGCTCGAATTTTCATGTTGAGTACACAAATTTAGATTAATGCTATATAATTTCATGTTGGCCAACATTTGCATGTTTGTTGTCGAAAAGTACAAGTGCAATGCTCATATTTGCAAGTTTTTGCAAAAATTCCATGTTAATGATTAAGTGTTGTTGGTCAAAATTGACATGTTTATTGTCTGAACGGTTGGACAGTTATGACTCATAGCGTCACTATTTGTACAGATCATGATGTTGTTGTACAAATTAACTATGTGACAAAGGAAATTGCTCTCTTATCATTTGTAATTAGATTACCAAGATGTATAAATGATAGGAGGTCCTTATGATTAGTTCCTGGATTGAGATGATATGAGACAGTATCAATCCACGAAGGTTTAATCATTAAATATCCCTAGTCAGAGTATTATCGAGATTGGACATCGATAATGCGGAAAAGACTAGTATTACAATTGTGCGCGTTGTGAGGGCATAACAGCATAGTTCTCATATATTTGGGTATAGGATACTCATGCAATATAGTAGGAGGTTGTGTTTTACCGATGGTACGGAAAACAGCTTCGCTCTGGATAGACCCATCGGAATTCCATTGGTGGTATGACTATGTGTCTATGGAAGTCCGAATCAGGGTAGGTGTATTTGGTCTTAACCTGAGACTTGCACCGCTAATACTTGCGACAATCAATATACTTTGGTTTTGGTCGTCCAGCGCTTTAACAGGTTCTCTGTACGCCTCTTTTGGGTATATTGAGAATCGTAGTGTATTGGGTGTGATGTCGAGATGGAAGTATCACTCCAGTCATAGTGGAGATGATGATCACGTAGGATACGGAACTCGTTCTCTTATGTACTGCAGTCATCGGGATAATATGACTAGGTAATGATTGTCCGATATAGAGACTAGTTACCAGAAATCTGATATGTGCTTCGTACGGGACATACACATTTCCAGCCCCAGGCCTTGTACGTGACATCCGATGCTGGATCGAAATACGCAATACTACGTATACTACGCCTGATATAGATCATTTATTCCTGTAAGGATATTTCTGGAGAATTGGGTAGGCATGGTGTTTTGCTAGAAGCCAACATTGTCTTGTAAATCGGAATAAATGTAGTACTAGGTACTTACGTGTTCGGATAGTCCGACGACCTGATTTACTGCCAACATATCCGGGGATCTCATGGGTCGCTTCCCGAAGAATCACTGATGAAGTATGACTCGCACTTTATTAATCTGTGATTAATTAATGAGAGAGATAAAATTAATCTGGGATTAATTGCGGAGATATTTTATCTGGGATAAAATATTTATAAAAGAGATAAAACGATTAATTTAGAATTAATCGATAAAATAATATATTCGATATATTATACGAAATTGGATTTCGACGCGGAATTGAAATTAGATTTTAATTCGGGCGAACGAGTTAATTTAGAATTAATTCGTTAGTGACGTGAATAGTAATTTTGCTAGGCATAATTATTTAATTACGACGCAACGGAAAATTCGTTAATTTGGAATTAGCGAACCCAAGCCCGTTAGTGTTTGCGGGCGCACTCGCATTGCGAATTTAAGTGCGGCCCACAAGTCACATCAAGCGTCAAATCATTAGTCACATCAATGTGACAACTTGTCATTTGAGTGATTGATGGAAGTAGTTGGTTGGCTTTAATGCCATTTACCAATTTTGAATTTGGTAAATCAATTAATTGATTTTGGAAATTCAATATTGTGTATTAGATACACAAACCAATTAATTCATCACTCTCTCTCTTCTTTCTCACGCCCAAGGGGCATTCTTCTCTTTCTTTCACTAGTTTTGCCGAGAATGGCAAGGAGAATCAAGGTGATTTTGTGGCAAAAATTACCAAGTGCTAGCTCACTTCCGGAGTCTTGCGAAGGTGATAGGGAACCGCATCCGTGAGCATGGAATCACATCACAAAACTTGGAGCTTGAGATCATCCATGGCCGAAATTTGGAGGACACAAATACTGCCCACTGCCAAGAGCCTTGGAGGAGAAAAGCTTGGATTTTTGTGTTCAACGCATCGCTCAACCGCTCAATGTAAGTATTCCGCAACTTCTTTGATGTATTCACACATATATGTTTCTATTGCTTGTATTGATCATTGGGACCTTAGAGAAACCCAACAATGGTATTAGAGCCAATATTGAGCATGAAACTTTTTAGGGTTAAAATTGGGTAACATCAATTTGAGCATGATTTGATAAAATTAATTCATTGAGTATGCTTGAATGATGTTTAATTGAAGTTGTATTGGATCAATTTCATGAAAATTTGATTGGATCAATTTTTGCCCAAAAAGTAGGCTTGGCCGAAAATGGAAGAACCCTGATGTCTTTGTATTTTTTGATTCTTTGATCATTGGATGACTTAAAACAATTGGGAAATGTTTAATTGAGATTTAAAACAATCGCACTTTCTTTTCTTTACTTTTCAGTTTTTACTTTCCGCAATTTACTTTTACACACATTACTTTTCTTTCTTTAATTTTCAGTTTTTACTTTTCAGCAATTTACTTTCAGCAATTTACTTTCAGCATTTACTTTTCAGCAATTTACTTTCAGCTTTTACTTTTCAGTAATTTACTTTTAGCATTTACTTTTCAGTAATTTACTTTCAGCATTTACTTTCCAGCATTTAATTTTCAGTATTTAATTTCAGCATTTACTTTCAGCATTTACTTTTCAGCATTTAATTTTCAGTATTTAATTTTCAGTATTTTACTTTATGTCTTTTATTTTATTTAAGTTTTTTTTTACTACCCGTAAATATGTGTCGTAACTAAGCCAGTTATCTGGGGTTGTGATGAAATCCAATATCACCGGTTTATAAGGGGTTAAATTATAGTTTGGGTAATTTAAAGGTTTACTTATTAAGTCTTAAGCTTAATGCGTCTTGTTAATTAGCCACTAATAAGATTGATGTGGTAAATCTAAAATAAACTTGACAAAGGAATTTTAGGTTTCAGCCTTAGACTTAATAGCCCACGATCTTCCTTGAGGATAGATAACCCTTTAATAGATTTCCTTACAGGATAGACATATACCTGTCGGGCGGGGGTAGCCATAATTGGAACGTAAACTTAATGAATCCAGATAATTTGGTTGACATAGACATATGGTTCAATTGGGTTAAACTGGGTATTTGCATCTGACCATCGACATAGGCTTTTTTATAATTTAGTGTTCCAGGTTAGTAAACCGATTTATTACACAAACATAAAATAACCACTTCATCTTTAAAATGATATTGGAAGAAATCACAACCCTAGATAGTTTTTAATATTGATTTTTCTTAAATCTACTTTCGAACAATTTTATTTACTTGTTTTTAAATTTAGAATCATCACCATTTCAAATCAATCCAACAACCTGTTAGATACTAGTAATCATTTGACCTCATAAAATTAATAGATTAGATATTAAGTCCTCGTGGGATTGATATTTTTATACTACTTGAACGATACGTGCGCTTGCGTTATACGTGTGTGTTTACGCCGGTCAAGTTTTTGGCGCCGTTGCCGGGGACGTATTTATCTTTCACTATTAGTTTTGGGGTTAGATATGTTACTTGTATCTAATTTCTTTCTACTTATTGTTTTTGTTTTCTTGTGTTTCAGGTTCTTAGAAACTACATGAGACGAACCAGAAGCTTTGAACTTCGACCGCTTGACCCAGAAATTGAAAGAACCATCAGACAATTGAGAAGGGAAAGGCGATAAGGCCAAGAAGCAATCATTAACATGGAACCTGAACCTTTGAACGTTGCACCACCGATTCCCATTCGAGACATAACCATTCTGGTGGTTGACGGACTCATTTCTTGTATTGTAGTTCATCACTTACCAGCAAATGCGGGTGACATCAAAACATGCATCCAGTTGATTCAGCAGTCAGTACAGTTTAGGGGAAATGCAACTGAAGATCCTAATGCCCACATCAGTAACTTCCTGGAAGTTTGTGGCACTTTCAACTACAACATAGCATCAGAAGAAGCAATGAGACTGCGAGTTTTCCCATACTCCTTGAAGGACAGAGCTAAATCTTGGCTACATTCACTACCAGCAGGTTCTATCACAACTTGGAACACTTTAGCCACCAAATTTCTTGCAAAGTACTTTCCACCAGCCAGAACCGAAAAGCTGAGGAATGACATCACATCCTTTGTACAACAAGATTCAGAATCCCTCTGCGAAGCTTGGGAAAGATTCAAAGATTTACTCCGGAAATGTCCTCACCATGAAATTCCAAAATGGCTTCAAGTCCAAACATTCTATAATGGACTTTCTGGAATAATGAGAACCACAATCGATGCTGCTGCTGGAGGAGCTTTAATGGCAAAAGGAGAAGATCAAGCCTGGGACCTAATCGAAGAAATGACCAACAACAATTCTTTATGGCCAACAGAAAGGAGCAGATCCAAAGAATTGCATGAATTTATGAAGTTGGAGCCAACACAGCACTGAATTCCAAGCTGGATGTGATTTGCAAGAATCTGGAAACTCTTAACATAAAAGTTAATGGTGGATCCACAAGTTCACCATTTGGAGGAGCACCTGAGTCAGAATCTTTCAAACAACATAAAGAAGCGGTGAATTATGTCAATAATTTCAACAAACAGGGGAACAATTCATATTCCAACACCTACAACCCAGGGTAGAGGAATCATCCCAATTTCGCATGGAGCAACAATTTAGGGCAAATGAACAATCCACCACCCGGATTCCAACAACATAACAAAGGCCAGGAACAGGCAAATGAACCAGGATTAACAGAAGTGCTGACCCACTTGAAAAAGATAGAACCAAAACACGACTCTCAAGTAGCAAGATATGATGCTATGTTTCAATCTCAAGCAACAAGATATGATGCTATGTTTCAATCCCAAGCAGCATTAATTCAAAGTTAATCAGCTTCTATTAAAGCACTAGAGAATCAAATTGGACAACTAGCCAATGCTCAGAGTTACAGACCGCCAGGTACCCTTCCTAGCAACACAGAGCCAAATCCAAGAAAAATTGGGAATGAGCAATGTCATGCCATCATGTTAAAAAGCTGTACTGAAATCAACAAAGATGTTGGAATCAAGGCAACAACAATTGAAGTTTTTCCAAAAGAAACAAAGCAACAGATTGAGGAAAAAGAAGCAAAGGAAAAAGAACAGATCATTCCACCTCCACATTTTCCTCAACGTCTTCAGAAGAACAAAATGGACAAACAGTTTGCTCGGTTCCTGGAAATCTTCAAAAAGTTGCATATCAATATTCCATTTGCAGAAGCGTTGGAACAAATGCCCAGCTATGCCAAATTCATGAAAGACATTCTTTCACGAAAGCGGAGATTGGGAGATTATGAGACAGTAGCATTATCAGAAGAATGCAGTGCTATCATTCAGAGAAAACTTCCTCCAAAGTTAAAGATCCTGGTAGTTTCACTGTTCCTTGCACCATAGGAGAACATGACTTCGGTAAGGCTCTGTGTGATTTAGGTGCTAGTGTTAACTTGATGCCTTTTTCTATTTTCAGGAAACTGCATATTGGAGAAACAATGCCCACTTCAATCTCACTACAACTTGCTGATAGAACGCTCGTATTTCCTAGAGGCGTAGTTGAGGATGTGCTGGTCAAGGTTGACAAATTCATTTTCCCAATAGATTTTATTGTCCTTGATATGGAGGAAGACGCAAACGTGCCAATCATTTTCGGGAGACCATTCTTGGCTACAGGTCGAACCATTATTGATGTACAAAAATGAGAACTAACCATGAGGGTACAAGACCAAGAAGTAACATTCAATGTTTTCAAAGCCATGAATTTCCCAGATGATGAAAAGAATGAGGAATGTTTCAAACTCGATGTGATACACAGTACCATCCAGAACTCCAATGCAATGCAAAGTTCTACTGACAAACTTAAAACATGTCAATTGCCTGTGGAGCCTAAAGATAAAGCGTCTTTTGTACTAAAGAAGCCAATTCTTGCACTACAAGCAACAGAAGAGAAAAAGTTCCACCAGCTCAACGAATTGGAGGAATTTCACGATCAGCCTTTTGAGGATGCCAAATTGTACAAAGAAAATGGCAAGAAAAGACATGATGAGAAGTTAGTGCGCATACAACTGGAACCGGGGCAGAAGGTACTGTTAAACAAATCAAGGGTGAAATTCTTCCCATGGAAGCCAAAATCACGGTGGTCAGGTCCATTTGTGATCACCAAAGTTTTACCAGATAGAGCCGTTGAGATACATGATCCTGACTCCAACAAAACTTTCAAGGTTAAAAACAAGGGTGTCAAGCACTACTGGGGAGAATCATTTGAGCGACAAAAAGAAAGTGTTACACTTTCAAATCCAGTTTAACGTTCGAGAAGTCAAGTCTGGCTGACGACTCTAAACTTAGCGCTAGGAGGGAGGCAACCCATGCAATTTTTGTATATATTGTGATCTGGTGTGTTTTATTTTTGCAGGTTTAGTCATTTCAAGATGGAAGAAGCTCTCGCAAATTTTCGCAAGCAATTTCCTTCCCTCCCTCAAAAATCTCTGATGAAAGTTTACAAAACTCGCTTGGAACGGATGAGGTTACTGATGATCAAAGGTATTCCTACTGACATTCATTGGTTAATTGAAGCACGGGTCTGATTGGCAGGTGAGTCTTCTGACTCTTTTATTTCACATCTGCCTGGTTTAGGAAAGAGCACATATGCTAAAAAGAGAAGAGCCAAAAGAATGTGTGTTTGTTATAAATATGCTCGTATGTTTTGTAATACTCGTTGTCGTTCTTTAGGAATGGTATCTGATAACCGCGAAGATAAGATTAATTTCATTAGGGATGGCTTGAGTAAGGAGTCTTTGGATGACATATCTAAAACTCTTGAGACGTATCCCAGTGGATGTGTGTATCATGAAATTCGCATGTTATATGTACAATTCCAAAAGGAAAGACAACAATTAAGTCTTGGGAATCTGACTCAAAAAGACCCTGTTTGCCAGTTTATAAGAAAATTGGATGGGAAGTTTGTCCCTAACGCATAGACGTCAATCAAGCCGTTACTTTTCTTGTAAATATTATATATCTTTGTCTTTTCTTAATAATTGTGATTTGTTTTGTTGTTTTCTTTTATTTTCTCCGACAGGATCCAGACCTTTTTGACTATCACGATATTATTTTGCTACTAATCGTCCTCTGGAAGATACTTGTGCTATTTTTACTCACCCTTTTCAGGTACTATCAATTCAGCCCGTCATTGCACTTTTGAAGGCATCCATAGTTGAGAAAGAAATACATATAAAAAATGGAAGCCACTTCAATAAGACGAGTTGAAAACATCTGTGTGTTTTGAGGTAGTAGTGTTGGTGTTAAGCCACAATACGTAGAAGCAGCACACGAATTGGGTCGAGTCTTAGGTGCAAGAAATATGCACTTAATATATGGCGGAGGCAATCTTGGACTTATGGGGATCGTTTCAAAAGCTGTATAGGAAGGAGGCAGTCACGTTTTGGGAATCATACCAAAACCCTTGGCAGAAGCAAATCTTATTGAACCATCAAACGGAGAGGAACTGATCGTGCCAGGTATGTCTGAACGTTTGGTAGAAATGATTAACCGTGCTGATGCTTTTATTGCTTTGCCAAGTGGCTTGGGTACATTGGAGGAAATTTTTATTGTGCTGTCTTGGGCGAACCTGAACATACACCAGAAACCAATTGGGCTGTACAACGTTGATGGATTTTATGAGTTTCTTTGTGTGTTTCTTGATGATGCCCGGAGAAATGGGTTCGTGTCAAAACCTTTGAAAGAACTCCTCTTTACTGTCAGAACTGCTCCGGATCTATTAGAACAACTCATAGCCTATGAACCACGAGTTGACCCTATCCTTTCAAAGATAAATTGGTCTGAGGACGATCGTGGTAAGAGGCGTATGATTAATCTGGATCTTAACCTTTAATTTCCTGTAGAATTTCAGCTAATCAGATATTATTTTCTAAACTCTTCTTCTACTTTTTAAGACATTGGGGACAATGTCTCATTTAGGTTTGGGGGAGGGAATTAGTTGATCAGTACCTTGTTTTTAGTTTTGTGTTGTTTTTATTTTTAGTCCAAAATTTTTCGAAAAATACAAAAAAATTGAAAAATTTTCGAAAATTACAAAAAAATTTTGCGTTTTTGTGTTTTTATTTTGACTAAAAGGGTGAAATTGGTAAGAGATAGCTGAGTAAGGAGTTTCCACTCCTGAGACGTATCTCAAGCCTATTTTCGAAATAAGTTAATTTTTGTTTATTTCCTTTTGAATTATTTAATTTGTGAATTCTCCATAAAACGGACTAAAATGGATCTTCATATGCTCAGTTGACAGATATTATCAACATATATAGTAACATACGGACATGAGCTAAAATTGAAAAGTTTGTAATATTCAGTGCTCTAGTTTAATTAGAGGAAGCATCTCAAAAAGCAATGGAGTAAAAAAAAACGTCTGAGATCCGAGTTATTAAGTCTGTAAGGGTGTTTTAACACCTAGTGTCCTAAAACCAACTGGTTTGGGAGTCACTGGCCCAAAGCTCGTTACATGGATAAAGATGCTGCAAAAATATGTATATCTGAAGTCTGAGTAATTAAGTTCGTAGGGATGTCTTAACACCTGGTACCCTAAAGCCAACTGGTTTGGGAGCCACCGACCCAACACTCGCTACATAGATGGAAGATATTGTATATAAATAAAAAATAGAGAAAAATCAAAGAAAAAATCAGAAAAATCAGAAAAATTATTCCATTGCTACAAAAAGGTATGAAATCTGATAGAACTTTAGGACAAAAATATTACTCTCTTATCAACTGGACTTATGACTGTTGTGGGCAAAAATGAGTTGATTAATATTTTGTCGACTGTGTATATGGAGAATGGTAAAAATAATCGGAGAGAATTTACTTATTCGGTAATTTAGAATGAAACAAAACAACTAGTAACTTGGAGTAGAAGTTTCACATGATTAGTCACTAACATCTTTATTCTCTTTTCGCTTGTCTTTTTGCTTTTGTGTGCATTAGTTTCACTACCTTTTTACTTTTGTAAAACGTTTGTGGGTATCGTTGCTGTAAGCCCTCATGAGACTATAACTCGTCCACTAGGGACACCTAGGGGTTTAAAGGCTTGTTGCATATGCTAAATGCAACCGTGATCCATACGAAAGTGGCTTAGTTTAATTTTAATTGTTTCTTGTATTTTATTTTATTGTTTTGCTCGAGGACTAGAAAAATGTTAGGTTTGGGGGTGTGATGAGCGGAAAATATATCAATATTTACCGCCCATTTTACTTAATATTTTGTTTAGTTTCTCGGGTTTGATGAACGTTTTGATGTGTTTTAGTTTATTTTACAGATAAATTAATATTGAGACACAATGAAATCATTTAGGACGAAATATGGGTCAAATAAGGGCAATTATTGGACTTGATATTTTAATTTTGGAGATTGGAAACTTGAAATGGCGTTTTAACGAAGTGCAGTTTTGGAAATTCCAGTTTTTCACATCTGTCGTATTTTTGTCATAACATTTTACTCCGATATCGGGTTGAGGTGATTCAAGTTCTAGATTAAAGAAGACTCAAATATCTACAACTTTTAAGAATAAAATAATTTCGAATTCTGAAGATTTCATGCCCGAAATCGATAAACCATGCAGAAGTGTGTTGTGTGTAATTATTAAAGTCACTTTCAATCATTTTCAAAGCAAAAAAATAAATAGTAAATAAATAATAAAAATTATCAAATCAACACCAAACATGATAAGAGATTAGTGGAGCAATTAATAATGGATTTAGTGGAGCAATTAGTGGAGCAATTAATAATTGATTTGGTGGATGATTTGATGGAGGAAAATTTTTGCATATAAATACCAAGCCATTTCATTTGTAAAATTCATACTTTCTTCTAAGGAATTCTTAAGAATACTAAGAATATTGTATCTTGTTTGTTTATTTATAGCTTTTAGTAATTAATTTCCGCTTTCGCACTTTCTTTTATTTACTTTTCAGTTTTTACTTTCCGCAATTTACTTTTACGCACATTACTTTTCTTTCTTTAATTTTCAGTTTTTACTTTTCAGCAATTTACTTTCAGCAATTTACTTTCAGCATTTACTTTCAGCAATTTACTTTCAGCTTTTACTTTTCAGCAATTTACTTTCAGCATTTTACTTGAAGCATTTTACTTGAAGCATTTACTTTTCAGTAATTTACTTTCAACATTTACTTTCCAGCATTTAATTTTCAGTATTTAATTTCAGCATTTACTTTCAGCATTTACTTTCAGCATTTAATTTTCAGTATTTAATTTTCAGTATTTTACTTTATGTCTTTTATTTTATTTAAGTTTTTTTATACAACCCGTAAATATGTGTCGTAACTAAGCCAGTTATCTGGGGTTGTGATGAAATCCAATATCATCGGTTTATAAGGGGTTAAATTATAGTTTGGGTAATTTAAAGGTTTACTTATTAAGTCTTAAGCTTAATGCGTCTTGTTAATTGGCCATTAATAAGATTGATGTGATAAATCTAAAATAAACTTGACAAAGGAATTTTAGGTTTCAGCCTTAGACTTAATAGCCCACAATCTTCCTTGAGGATAGATAACCCTTTAATAGATTTCCTTTCAGGATAGACATATACCTGTCGGGCGGGGGTAGCCATAATTGGAACGTAAACTAAATGAATCCAGATAATTTGGTTGACATAGACATATGGTTCAATTGGGTTAAACTGGGTATTTGCGTCTGACCATCGACATAGTCTTTTGCCTAATTTAGTGTTTCAGGTTAGTAAACCGATTTATTACACAAACATAAAATAACCACTTCATCTTTAAAATGATATTGGAAGAAATCACAACCCTAGATAGTTTTTAATATTGAATTTTCTTAAATCTACTTTCGAACAATTTTATTTACTTGTTTTTAAATTTAGAATCATCACCATTTCAAATCATTCCAACAACCTGTTAGATACTAGTAATCATTTGACCTCATAAAATTAATAGATTAGATATTAAGTCCTCGTGGGATCGATATTTTTATACTACTTGAACGATACGTGCGCTTGCGTTATACGTGTGTGTTTACGCCGGTCATTAATTCCGGGACTGTTTTGGGCAGTTTTTAGGTGCAGTTAGGGGCATGTTTGGTGGGACTTTCGGTGACCAAAATGTGCAATTCAAGGGGGGCTGTGGCGTTGATTTGAGGCAGATTTATGAGGGCTTGCTGGTCAGTTTGTACATGAATATGAGGCTGATTTGTGGTGTGTTCAGTGGGTGCCGTGAAAGAGGCTGTTGAAGTGTTTGTGAGGGGCAGTTTCACGTGAATTTGAGGGCTGCATGGTGCATGGGGTTAGTTTGAAGGTAGTACACGTGCGTCACTTGGAGGGCTTGTTTATGGCGTGAGTGGAGGGCTTGTTTATGGCGTGAGTGGAGGGCTTGTTTAATGCGCAGGGCTGGTTCTTTATGTGGTGTGTTTTCGGTTGTCAAGAAAGATAATATGAGGTTTGTTATTTATAGTTTTTAGCTCACGGTGGAGGTATTTTTTTGCTCGGTTGTTGAAGGGTTATTTGTTGCGGTGAAGGTCGTGAGTGGCTTCCAGTTTGTGGCTTGTTCGGTATGGTGGTATTCGGCTAGTGGGAGGGGGGCTGTTTGTGAATGTCGTGACTGATTTGGTTGATTATTTTGGGTGAGAGGTGAGAGAGATTTGCCGTGTGAAAGGTTTGTGTTTTTGGGAGAAGTGAATGCTTATGGTTTATTTTTATTTGTGAGTAGATGTGAGAATGAGCTCGGGATCATAAGGTTGGGTTTGTGGTTCTTTTATAGACAAAGGTTATGGTGAATCCATGTTTGAAAAGGAATGAGAGATCATGCAATAAAGGTGAGATATTTTCTAAGTGTCATGCAAGGAAAGCAAAAGATTGATTGGAGACAAGATTTGGTTTAATTAGGAAGTTAATATATTTGATTTATCTTAATTAGGCATGCAATTACATAGATTTTATTTGTTTTATTTTGATTTGGTATGTGATTTTTTAGATTTGTTTTAATTTCACCATGTGTTAAATATGTGTTTTATTATTTTGGATGAGATTTAATTGGGCTTGGGCGTGTGTAGGCTTAGCTTAGGCGTGTGGTTAGTTTTTGGTGGTGGGCTTAGTGGTGTGCGTGGGTTTTAGGTCAAGCTAAAGGGTTTTAAAATGAAGGTCCAACAAGCGAGCCCGAAGCTAAACAAGCGAACTAAATCAAACAAAAATCCCAATTCTGACTTTTCTCTTCCGATGTCCGTTTCACGTGATTTCCGCGACTTAAAAGGTAGTGTCTCCAAATGAGACTCATCATAGGGACTTATATGCAAAAATGCAGTGCCTACACCAGCTACACAACAGACCATGCCCCCAAAGTACGTAGCTATTGGTCGGGACTGCTACACCAACCTCACCTTTGTAAATCAAATGATATAGTCTGCCATGCAGGAGTTCGTAGTACACTAAGGATTAAGATCAATATATATATATGACCATCTAGTAGATCGAAATGACTCTCTTAGTTTAACAGATATTATAAGAATGTCATTTCCATCTGGGTCCAGTCCTATATGATCGCATCATACAAGGTGCCTCCATTCTCATGTCTCTACATGGACGATCCGGATCAGGATTGCCATACAAATATAGAATGAACCGCAGCTATAGATAAAACACAAACAAAGTATCCGTTTTGTTTGCTCTCTATGGACTATTTAAGATTACTAACTTCAGACTTAAATCTTCTTGTGTATGACACTTATACACTAAGTCTGAAGGCACATAAGTAATCTAGGATATTTAAGATGATATATAATATGCGAAAATTAAACAAAAAATTTGATAAATGAATAATGCATCATTTTATTTCAAAACATATCACATGTAGCTCTATGGCATACATTCCAACAATCTCCCACTTGCACTAGAGTAAATGAGACATGTTACGTAATCCTAGACCATCTAGGTGACCTTCAAAAACCTTAGCCGGCAAGGTCTTTGTAAACGGATCATCCAGGTTCTCTGCGGATGCAATCTTTGTGACAGTAACGTCTCATCTCTACACTATCTCCCTGATGAGATGATATTTCCTCTCTATATGTTTTCCCCTCTTGTGGCTTCTTGGTTCTTTGGATTTTTCCACCGCATGACTATTATCGCAATAGAGTGTGAGTGGTCTATCCATATCTGGAACAACTTCCAAATCTCCCAATAATTTACGGAGCCAGACTGCTTCCTTAGCTGCTTCACAAGCTACTACATATTCAGCCTCCATGGTGGAGTCAGCAATACAAGATTGCTTTATACTCCGCCATACTATGGCCCCACCATATAGGGTGAACACTGATCCAGATGTAGATTTCCTAGAATCAACATCTGTCTGAAAATCAGAGTCTGTATATCCCCTTAGGATCATATCCTCATCGGAATACACGAGCATATAATCTATCGTTCTCTTAAAATACTTGAGAATGTGTTTCACAGCCACCCAGTGATCCAATCCTGGGTTTTACTGAAACCTACTGACTACTCCTACTACAAAACATATGTCTGGTCTCGTGCATAACATAGCATACATGAGACTACCAACTGCTGAGGCGTATGGGATATGTCTCATTTCCTCAACATCTTGAGGGGTCTTAGGAGACTGTTCATTTAACAAATGAATTCCATGCCGATATAGGATGCCTTTCTTGGAATTTGGCATCCCAAATCGCACAAGAATCTTGTCAATATAGGATGCCTGAAACATAACTAACAGTCGTTTCTTACGATCCCGAAGTATCTGAATCCCAAGAATATAACTGGCCTCTCCCAAATCTTTCATTTGGAATTGATTAGCTAGCAAGGTTTTCACGTATGATAATATCCTTACAACATTCCCAATGAGTAAAATATCATCGACGTATAATATAAGAAAAACCACCTTCCCGTCAATGACACGCTTGTATATACAAGGCTCATCAACATTCTGCTCAAAGTCATAAGACTTGATCGTGGTATCAAATCTAATATTCCAAGATCGAGATGCCTTCTTGAGTCTATAAATGGACCTTTGCAGCTTGCAAACCTTTTGCTCGTGACCTTGGGCGATGAACCCATCTGGTTGTATCATATAGATACTCTCATCAAGATTTCCATTCAATAATGCAGTCTTGACATCCATTTACCAAATTTCATAGTCATAATATGCGGTAATGGATAGAGGAGTGCAGATTGATTTAAGCATGGCTACTGGTGAGAAAGTTTCCTCATAGTCAGCTCCCTCTTTCTGGGTATAACCCTTGGCTACTAGTCTAGCCTTGAAGGTCTGTACCTTCCCATCTGATCCTCTCTTCCTCTTGTAGATCCACTTGCAACCTATGGGTTTCACCCTATCAGGTTGGTCTACAAGTTCCCAGACTGAGTTGGAGTACATGGACTCCATCTCTAGGTTCATGGCTTTGAGCCATTCCTCTTTGTCAGAATTATCCATTGCATTACGATAGGTCAATGGATCATCTACGCCATCGCTGGATGTGACAACTTGTGCCTCTCCAACCCCAAGGTAACGATCAGGTTGTCGTACAACCCTCCCACTGCGTCTAGGCGGTAGATCATTCTGAATAGCTTGCATCTAACTCTCAGATGTCGAAGGTGTTATGTATATGTCAAATTTTGTTGATGTTGGCGTGATGGTTGAACCATTAAGTAACTCCTCGAGTAACACCTTACTTCGAGGCTTGAACTCCCTCATATAGTCCTCCTCTAGAAACATAGCATTTGTTGATACAAATACTTTGTTATCATCAGGACTGTAGAAGAATCCACCTCTAGTCTCCTTAGGATACCCTACAAATAGGCACACCTTAGAACGCGGCTCCAACTTTGTGGTCTTATTATTCAGCACATGTGCTGGACACCCCCATATGCGGAAATGTTGTAAACTAGTTTTACGACCATTCCACAACTCTAAGGGAGTCTTAGGAACAGACTTAGACGGAACTACATTAAGGATATGCATTGCGGTTTGCAGTGCATATCCCCAGAACGAACTAGGTAGTGAGCTATAACTAAACATAGATCTTATCATGTCTAACAGGGTCCAATTTCTCATCTATGCAACACCATTTTGCTGTGGTGTTCCAGGCGCTGTGAGCTGGGATACTATCCCATGCTCAACTAAGAATTCCTCGAAATCTATGTCGAGGTATTCCCCTCCATGATCCGATCATAGAGCTTTGATTGTCTTACCTAATTGGTTCTCAACCTCAGCACGATACTCTTTGGACTTTTCAAAGGTATATGATTTGTGATGCATTAGGTAGACATACCTGTGGGACACAGGAACTGGACGACGCATGTTGTTCCAGGCTCGCGGCCTGGTTGGGAGTACAGAATAGTCCGGGAATGGAGTCGCCACCTGGTGTGAACCAGGAAAATGAGATTTAAGGCCGCACTCACCCTCGCAAGGGAAGACCTCAAACCGTCGGGTTCGGAATGGTCCCTTACTTATGTCACTTGTAATGAAAGGATTTATGTAATAATTTAATCAAGTTTAAGTAACACTTACTTCCAAGAGTATCATGCTTCTAAATTCACATGCATACATCAACAAGTTCATCTAAATTTACATGTAACACATATCCGAATTTGCATACAGCCTATTAGCATGTAATCTATGTCTCAATTTTCATACATAAAGATTAACATACGGCAAGCATACACGTTAATAAACAAATTATACTCATACATGTGGGGAATACAGATGAACGACACTTACACAATCTTGCATAATGCATAGAAACAATCAGGTTTATCATATGAAGGAATAGCTACTAGGGACAATTATGTACAAAATCTGATGAAAATAACTCAGCTCAGTTGGTGCGCGTTCGCATAGCGTTCGAGAACGCGTTCGAACGGTAAACAGAAGGTTTGCATTCGTATAGCGTTCGAGAACGCGTTCGAATGGAGCCAGACCTGATGCATGAAACACTAAGAAGATGTGTGCGCGTTCGCGTAGCGTTTGATAACGCGTTCGAACGGTAAACAGAAGGTTCACGTTCGTATAGCGTTCGAGAATGCGTTCGAACGGAACCAGACATGATGCATGATGAAATTAAGAAAATACGTGCGCGTTCGCGTAGCGTTCGAGAACCCGTTCGAACGGTAAACAGAAGGTTCGCGTTCATGTGGCGTTCGACAACGCGTTCGAACGGAACCAAACCTGATGCATGCAACACATTCATAGGCAAACAAATCCACAATGTGGGACCTCACATATCCGATTGAACTCATCTCACATCCAATCGAATATACACCAACTGGCGCGGCAAAGCATCGTGGTAAAGGATTTTTACCCCTCCAAATAGGGGACCTTTAATCCGACTTACTAAGCCCATGCGCTCGATTGTATCATGCATACAAAAGTAACATACAGAATTCAAATAACAGAAAATAAATAAACCGAAGCAACATAAAACAAAAGCGGGCGCCGTTTACTCAAGCGGTACGTGGAATTGTATCCCGAGTACAGATCATACTACCGTCCATTCGGAATCGGCTATGAAATTTATGTCCGGGTTTCCATCCGATATACCGCGAGAGTTGACACATCTTTTATTTTATTCCAAGTCCACAACATACAATATTTCATGATACATGCATATTTATCTACTCAAGGGCCACAACATGCACTTTAGCATAACAATCATGCGAACAATACTCAATAAATAATGAAAATAAAACAGAAAATGAATGTGGAAAATACCCTCAGGTCTAACCTTTTTTGCCAACTTTCAGGCTTGCGTTTCACGGACGTCGGAAGGGTAAAGCTCCTCAACTTCTCCGGTTCACTGGTTTAGCGTCCTAGCTCACTATTTTGCTATTTTGCTTGCTGTTCGGCCTCCGCTCTGCTGCTGTTCGGCCTCTGTTTTGCTGTTGTTTCCTCTGTATTTTCTGCTCACTGTTCAGGTCACTGTTTTGATGTTTCAACGGACTGTTCCGAATGTTTTTTGTGGGTTTTTAGTGCAGTCTTGTGTGATTATTTTAAGGATTATAAATGCAGTTTTTATTTTACTATTTTGAGGATTTTAGGGACTGTTTTAAGAGGATTTGGCTGCTGTTTGGGGGTGATTTAGGCTACTGTTCAGGCGTGTTTTAGGAGGTGCAGGGGCTGCTGTTTTCGGTGGAAAATGGGCTGCTGTTTGGGGGTGTATTTTCAGTGATGTATGGAGGTTTAGGGGTTGCTGTCTTCGGTTGTGGAGTGGGGGAGGTGAAGAGAATTATTTGTGTTTTTCTTCTTGCTATTGCCGTGAGTGGCTAGGGCTCTTGGTGTTGTGATTTTCGTGTAAGTCTTGTGTATGAGCTAGGGGTTGCATGTCTTGGTTAGGGGTTGTTTATATAGAGAATGGCTAGGGCTTCACCTTGTCTCACAAGGAAGAGATTTGATTTTGTGTTGAGCAAGGAAAGTCAAAGATTGAGGGGGGACAAATTTGGTTTAGATTAGGAATACAAAATATTTAATTTGTTATGATTGATTTTAATTAGGCATGATATTTGTTAAGTTTGGTATATAATATATTTGATTTATCTTTATTAGGCATGCAATTTCTTTAATTTGTGTAAGTATTTTTATTATTTTGGTAGGGGATTATTTAGATTTTATTTGTTTTATTTAATTTGGTAAATGACTTAATTAATTATTTTATTAATTACATTATCTAATTAATATTTAATTCAATTTCCCACGTGTTTTAAATGTGTTTTATTATTGGGATGTGTTTTATGGGCTTTGGGGGGCTAATTAGGCTGGGGTGTGAGGCTAGCAGCAAAACCAGAAATACCGACGCCGTTCGAACGCTACACGAATGCCCGCAATCTGCTTGACGTTCGAACGAAGTAACGAACGCAGCACTAACGAAGACAGTGAACTTGCGAAATGACTCTGATGACGTACTTATTCTGAATTTCCCCTTCCGACCTCCGTTTCCCGCAATATCCTTAGCTAAAAAGGTAGTGCCTCCAACTGAGACTCATCATCGGGTTTCACATGCGAAAATGCAATGCCTACAATACCATATCTTGAATAATCGTCAATGAATGTGACGAAGTATTCATAACCACCTCGGGCTGTTACATTCATCGGTCGGCAAACTTTCGAATGTATTAGCTCAAGTGGTTGACTGGCACTTATACATTTTCCAGTAAAAGGTCTCTTGGTCATTTTTCCTTCTAAATAGGATTCACAAACTGGTAGAGTCCCGAGCTTTAACTGGTTTAAGGCTCCGTTCTTTATCAATCTATTTATCTGGTCAAGGTTGATGTGACCAAGTCTAAGATGCCATAGATTTGTGTCATCGTGAGAAATCTTTGGCCGTTTAGTTTTAGGTTTCTCAACCTTAAACATTTCAGCATTGAGCAGTGACCTATGTGTTAACGGTCTTAACACATACAAGTTATTTTCTGAGTTTCATGTGCATATAGTTAATCCATTTCTACCAATAATAACCAAATTGCTATTAAAAGAAATTGAATAACCATCATCCATAAGTTTAGAAACAAAAATCAAATTCCTTCGAAAACCAGGAATGAATAACACATTGTTCAAATTTAAATAACTATTATTAATAAAATTTAAACTAGAGACTCCCACTGCTCTTGCTGAAAAGGCATCCCTTGTCCCAACCCTCATGGTGTAGTCACCTTCATCAAGGTCCCTCCATGAATCAAGTAGCTGCAAAGAAGAACAAACATGGTTAGTGGCTCCAGAATGAACAATCCAAGCGGATTTATCA
Source organism: Zanthoxylum bungeanum (assembly GCA_019454045.1). Lineage (NCBI taxonomy): Eukaryota > Viridiplantae > Streptophyta > Magnoliopsida > Sapindales > Rutaceae > Zanthoxylum > Zanthoxylum bungeanum. Next base: position 66,886 of record SKCR01004850.1, on the reverse strand, counting down.
TCCTCCACTAATAGAGATTCAATAACTAGTAAATCATATTTACCTGTTTCCTTTTTCTCCTTCAGCTCAGCAAGGTATTTAGGACAATTCCTTTTCCAATGCCCATTCTTGTTGCAGTGGAAACATTTTCCTTTGGGCTTGGTATCCTTGGAGCCTTTCTTATTTTTTCTTCTTCTTCATTGGCTTTCCCTTAGCCTTCCCAATGATTTCTTCTTTATCTTTGCAGATTTGGAAGACTCTGCAACATTTGCCTCTGCACCGGTCTTACAAGGATCCACAAGCATGGACTCGTAATGGGTGAGGTCATTAAGCAGTTGGGTCAAAGTAAAAGTCAACTTGTTCATAACGTAGTTGCTTTTAAACTGCAAGAAACTCTTCGGAAGAGTTTCCATGATCATGTTCACCTGGCTACGCTCGTCAATAAGAGCTCCATGGGTTTCAGCAGTGTTGAGATAGGTCATCATCCTCAAGACGTGCTCTCGGACTGATGTCCCATCCTTCATCCTAGCAGTTATCGCTGAGACCATGGCCTCATGGCGTTGACGCTCCAAAGGCTGCCCAAACATGCCCTGCAATGACTCCATCATCTGAGATGCTAGAGCCATAGAGTTAATGCTTTGTAGAAAGAACCTCAGACATCCCTGCTAGCAAGTAGCAGCAGGCTTTCTCATTTGCTGCGACCCATTTCTGGTAGGTATCGCGCACAACTTGGCCAGCATTTCTGGCAGGCTCGAGAGGACTCTCCTCCGTCAGGACAAATTTTAGGTCTTCACATACCAAGATAGCGTTCATGTTACTTTTCCTCTTAACATAGTTTTCTCTCGTTAGTTTGTCGTTTGAGAGTATGGAAATAATTGGAGAAACCATGGCTGAAAAATAAAATAATCATGCATTTAACATTCATTCATCGCATATTAAAATCATCAAATAATTTTAGCATAAAATTAAACATGATGCATGAACCATGAATAATGAATTAGAAACCTAAGAGAATTACTATGCCACGGAAATATGTCATCCCACAAGTAAGTGTCGTCGTAGGGTAGGTCAAGTACTTGCATGATAGATCGAGACAATCTCAGTCAATTTAATATATACGGGAACAACACTTATTCCTATATTAACCAACTACCGTTTCATCGATCAAGGAATTTTATTAACAGTTAATTATTCATTTGTGAGTGTAACCCGTCGTTTCGAGATTCTTGGACTTAACGAGTGAAGTGCCGCCGTAGGGTAGGTCAGTTCATAAGATACATCTAGAATCCCTATCTTCTCGGAACCCAAACCTGATATTGACTCAAATGGACACCATCCGTAGGGGGACGAAAACAAAGCCGTCTCGAGGCGCCTTTTGAATCTCACATTTTTGGACTAACAACGGAGATTGCGGGATATGATGTCGTATATCCCTCTCCCACTCAATATTTTAAAAATTAAGGTTTCTATCTAAAATATCTAATATTTTATTTTTAACTAGTGTGGATAAATTTATGGCGGCTAAATCATAATTTTTATTTACACTAGTTTGTCATAAGTGAGCTAATCAATTTTAACTATTAAAATTGTATCACTAATATTTCATTAGTCTCTACTAATAGTTTTACTCATTTAAACTAATTTAATTAGAGTGGCATTAGTGAGCTATTATATTTTAACTCTTAAATACTAACACTAATAAGTTTAAAATTTATGGAAATCTAAAAGGTCAAAATTTTAATTAAACATTTTAATAAATCTTAGTGCGTTATAAAATCCAATGGTATGTGGAATTGTATCCCGAGTGCAGACCATATTACCGTCCATTCAGATTCGGCTATGGAATTTATATCCGGGTTTCCATCCTATATACCAATGGAATTTATTATGCACCAATTAAGCCCAATATATTAGAATTCAAATTTTAAAACCATAAATCCAATTAATCTAATTAATTGATTTCTATGCATATCATATTTTAATTTAAACATTTTAAATAACATAAAAACATATTTTTATGTGTACAATTATAATGCATCTATGACATGTTATGGCATGTAAAATGCAGGAGTGGGCATCCTAAGCTATATGACATGTTATTCAAACAATTCGAAATAAACATACATATAACATAAAAAATATTTTGCATTGACCGGGCTCCTATTTTTCCTATACTAATCTAATTAGTACATAAGATTAACCAAGACATTCCTTGGTCTTCAAATCCCGCTTCAAAGTGGTGTTGGCTCCTTTTGCGACTTCGGTGCTCCAAATTACAAAAATTTAAATTTTACATTGAAAAATAAAATTACAACAAATGTAAACAATGGCCTTATGGCCTTACATCCGAAAAACAAAACCAACTACAAAAAATAAGAGCCGGAAAAATTTACGACCAATGAAAAATCCATTCATCACATGAAATAACAAAAACATTCATCATATGAATATCACAATATGCACACTCATCTAAACATGCATCTAATATTTATAACTCATATAAATATATTAAAAACAAAAGCTTTAAATGAAAAAGAAAAGGATTAAGAACACTTATCAACCTCGCTCTTGATGCCAATTGTAGGAAACGCTTTCCTCGCGCAGCGGAAGCGATTAGGCACACAGATCGTACTTGAAATTTTTTTTTCTGCTTTCCCTTCCATTTGCCGAATCTGTACAGCAGGTATACTGAAATTTTGCTTTTGATTCGGACAAGATTTCAGCCCCGAAATACCCCCAAAACAGTCCCCGAACAGCCCCCGAACTGCAGTGAAAACCCGGACTGTTTTGGACCTGTTACACAACAGAACTGCACACAAATCAGCCCCTAATTTGCATGAACTGCAAGGGTGATTTAGATCTAATTTTTCCCCTCAAAAAAAATCTCAACTCAGCTCCAAAATATCCCCAAAGTGTTTCCCAAAAATCCGAATTAAAAAAAAAACAAAACAAGTCTCAAATCAAACAACCAAGGTGCGGCAATGAGGTAATACAAAGCCTCACTGCCGTGACCTAAAAGAATAGAGGAAGAAGGTGATTTGTTCGTCACCAAAAGGTCTTCCGTGCTATGACTCGTAACCAACGGAAAGTAGTGTGGGCTACACTCACAAAACAAATCCCTAAACGATTTAGAGATTCAATCACACACTTAGTATTTTATTTTTCTTCTTTTTGTTCTTCAATGGAGTTTCTCAACTTTTGAGAGAATGGTAGAGAAGAAGAAGAATGTGGCTAGCGTTCCAAGAATGAGAGTTCTACACAAAAGAAAATCAAATTTTCTTTTTATACTTAGGTTAATTGTTTCCAAAACAAAACAACCAATCCTTTCCCCTTTAGTGCAATAATCGGCCAAGGTAGGAAGTGATTATTAATTTTTTGTAACATCAATCAAGTATTGAATGACAAAATCAATTACAAATATTTACTAAGTAATTTGCCTTTTCAAATTTTGATAACTTCCAAAGCCATCAAAACTTCCCTTTAATTCCTTGACAAAATCGGCAATGGCATAATTCTTTTCATTAATTTTGTAACAATTATATTAACTTTCCATAAAGAAAATATATGTTACAAAATTGAATATTTGACATCCAATTAAATGGTGTGACTTCCAAAATAATGCCAAGGGTTTCCAAAACCTTTTAATTTGGAAATTACAACTTTAGCCTTCATTAAATTATATCATATATAATTTAATTATTAACAATAAATAATTATCATATAATCATTTATCATATATTAACTTTTAATATAAAGTTACAAGTGTGACTTAATTAATATTATTAATCATATTAATAATATTTATTCTTTTGTAAGTATATAATTGGACTATCCAATTATACTAAATCCGCTATAGTATATCGAGCTAGTACGGGGACCAAATGGACCTACGGTTCCGAGCTCCAATAATCTCGAAATATTAATTAAGCTCTTAATTAAATATTCCAAATTATTAACTCCGGGTTATTCCACTAAAAACCCGAAGTTGCACTCTCGTTGCCGCATATGATATATTAAGCCGAACCAAGTCGGTGTCCATTGATATAGTCATTACATACGAATTGACCCTTCACGAGTATCTCGTAATTAGAGTCGGGACATAATGTCCGTTATACCCCTCTAATTATTTTTTGCCTTAAGTACCATTGATTCTCTAATGAACGATTTATTCATAACTATTATGAATTTTAATCTTTCTATTTGTAATAGAAAGACTTGAGCGCTCAAATCATTCAAGCACCAAATCAACCCTTAAGAAAGATAATCCTCTACTTCTCGTAAGAAGGAGGGAACTCCATGTCTATGTAAAACGTTCCCAACTACACAACAGACCATGCCCCCAAAGTACGTAGCTATTGGTCGGGACTGCTACACCAACCTCACCTTTGTAAAATCAAATGACATAGCCTGCCATGCAGGAGTTCGTAGTACACTCAGGATTAAGATTAATCTATATATGACCATCTAGTAGATCGAAATGACTCTCTTAGTTTAACGGATATTATAAGAATGTCATTTCCATCTCGGTTCAGTCTTATATGATCGCATCATACAAGGTGCCTTCATTCTCAAGTCTCTACATGGACGATCCGGATAAGGATTGCCATACAAATATAAAATGGACCGTAGCTATAGATAAAACACAAACAAAGTACCCGTTTTGTTTGCTCTCTATGGACTATTTAAGATTACTAACTTCAGACTTAAATCCTCTTGTGTATGACACTCATACACTAAGTCTGAAGGCACATAAGTAATCTAGGGTATTTAAGATGATATATAATATGCGAAAATTAAACAAACAATTTGATAAATGAATAATGCATCGTTTTATTTCAAAACATATAAAATAGTTTACATCAATGTAGCTCTATGGCATACATTCCAACAATTATATCATATATAATTTAATTATTAACAATAAATAATTATCATATAATCATTTATTATATTAATCATATATTAACTTTTAATATATAGTTACAAGTGTGACTTAATTAATATTTTTAGTCATATTAATAATATTTATTCTTTTGTAAGTATATAATTGGACTATCCAATTATACTAAATCCGCTATAGTATATCGAGCTATCACGGGGACTAAATGGACTTAACTAAAATATTAATTAAGCTCTTAATTAAATATTTTGAATTATTAACTCCGGGTTATTCCACTAAAAACCCGAAGTTGCACTCTCGTTGCCGCAGATGATATATTAAGCCGAACCAAGTCGGTGTCCATTGATATAGTCATTACATACGAATTGACCCTTCACGAGTATCTCGTAATTAGAGTCGGGTCATAATGTCCGTTATACCCCTCTAATTATTTTTTTACCTTAAGTACCATTGATTCTCTAATGAACGATTTATTCATAACTATTATGAATTTTAATCTTTCTATTCGTAATAGAAAGACTTGAGCGCTCAAATCGTTCAAGTACCGAATCAACCCTTAAGAAAGATACTCATCTACTTCTCGCAAGAAGGAGTGAACTCCATTTCTATTTAAAATGTTCCCAGCTACACAACAGACCATGCCCCCAAAGTACGTAGCTATTGGTCGGGACTGCTACACCAACCTCACCTCTGTAAATCAAAGGACATAGCTTGCCATGCAGAAGTTCGTAGTACACTCAGGATTAAGATCAATCTATATATGACCATCTAGTAGATCGAAATGACTCTCTTAGTTTAACGGATATTATTAGAATGTTATTTCCATCTGGGTCCAGTCCTATATGATCGCATCATACAAGATGCCTCCATTCTCATGTCTTTACATGGATGATCCGGATAAGGATTTCCATACAAATATAGAATGGACCGTAGCTATAGATAAAACACAAACAAATTACCAGCTTTGTTTGCTCTCTATGGACTATTTAAGATTACTAACTTCAGACTTAAATCCTCTTGTGTATGACACTCATACACTAAGTCTGAAGGCAGATAAGTAATCTAGGGTATTTAAGATGATATATAATATGCGAAAATTAAACAAAGAAATTGATAAATGAATAATGCATTATTTTATTTCAAAGCATATAAAATCGTTTACATCACATGTAGCTCTAGGGCATACATTCCAACAATCTCCCACTTGCACTAGAGTAAATGGGACATGTCACGTAATCCTAGACCATCTAGGTGACCTTCAAAAACCTTAGCCGGTAAGGTCTTTGTAAACGGATCATCCAGGTTCTCTGCGGATGTAATCTTTGTGACAGTAACGTCTCCTCTCAGCATTATCTCCCTGATGAGATGATATTTCCTCTCTATATGCTTTCCCCTCTTGTGGCTTCTTGGTTCGTTGGAGTTTGCCACCGCACCACTATTATCACAATAGAGTGTGAGTGGTCTATCCATATCTGGAACAACTTCCAGATCTTCCAAGAATTTAAGGAGCCAGACTGCTTCCTTAGCTGCTTCACAAGCTGCTACATATTCAGCCTCCATGGTGGAGTCAGCAATACAAGATTGTCTTATACTCCACCATACTTTGGCCCCACCATATAGGGTGAACACTGATCCAGATGTAGATTTCCTAATCGACATCTGTATGAAAATCAGAGTCTGTTTATCCCCTTAGAATCATATCCTCACCGGAATACACGAGCATATAATCTCTCGTTCTCTTAAGATACTTGAGAATGTGTTTCACAGCCACCCAATGATCCAATCCTGGGTTTGACTGAAACCTACTGACTACTCCCACTGCAAAATAGATGTCCGGTCTCGTGCATAACATAGCATACATGAGACTACCAACTGCTGAGGCGTATGGGATATGTCTCATTTCCTCAACTTCTTGAGGTGTCTTAGGAGACTGCTCCTTTGAAAAATGAATTCCATGCCGATAAGGCAGATTGTCTTTCTTGGAATTCTGCATCCCAAATCGCACAAGGATCTTGTCGATATAGGATACCTGAGACATCGCTAATAGTCGTTTCTTACGATCCCGAAGTATCTGAATCCCAAGAATATAACTGGCCTCTCCCAAATCTTTCATTTGGAATTGATTAGCTAGCCAGGTTTTCACGTATGATAATATCCTTACATCATTCACAATGAGTAAAATATCATCGACGTATAATATAAGAAAAACCACATTCACGTCAATGACGCGCTTGTATATACAAGGCTCATCAACATGCTGCTCAAAGTCATAAGACTTGATCGTGGTATCAAATCTAATATTCTAAGATCGAGAGGCCTGTTTGAGTCCATAAATGGACCTTTGCAATTTGCAAACCTTTTGCTCTTGACCTTGGGCGATGAACCCCTCTGGTTGTATCATATAGATACTCTCATCAAGATTTCCATTCAAGAATGCAGTCTTGACGTCCATTTTCTAAATTTCATAGTCATAATATGCGGCAATGGATAGAAGAGTGCTGATGGATTTAAGCATAGCTACTGGCGAGAAATTTTCCTCATAGTCAACTCCCTCTTTCTAGGTATAACCCTTGGCCACTAGTCTAGCCTTAAAGGTCTGTACCTTCCCATCTGATCCCCTCTTCCTCTTGTAGATCCACTTGCAACCTATGGGTTTCACCCCATCAGGTTGGTCTACAAGTTCCCAGACTGAGTTGGAGTACATAGACTCCATCTCTAGGTTCATGGCTTTGAGCCATTCCTCTTTGTCAGAATTATCCATTGCACTACGATAGGTCAATAGATCATCTACGCCATCACTGGATGCGACAACTTGTGCCTCTCCAGCCCCAAGGTAGCGATTAGGTTGTCGTACAACCCTCCCACTGAGTCTAGGCGGTCGATCATTCTGAAGAGCTTGCATCTGACTGTCATATGTCGAAGGTGTTATGTATTTGTCAACTGTCGTTGATGATGGCGTGCTGGTCAAACCAATAAGTAACTCCTCGAGTAACACCTTACTTCGAGGCTTGAACTCCCTAATATAGTCCTCCTCTAGAAACGTAGCATTTGTCGATACAAATACTTTGTTATCATCAATACTGTAGAAGAATCCACCCCTAGTCTCCTTAGGATAGCCTACAAATAGGCACACCTGAGAACGTGGCTCCAACTTTGTGGTCTTATTCTTCAGCACATGTGATGTACACCCCCATATCCGGAAATGTTGTAAACTAGTTTTACGACCATTCCACAACTCTAAGGGAGTCTTAGGAACAGACTTAGACGGAACTACATTAAGGATATGCATTGCAGTTTGCAGTGCATATCCCCAGAACGAACTAGGTAGTGAGCTATAACTAAATATAGATCTTATCATATCTAGTAGGGTCCGATTTCACTCTCTCGCAACACCATTTTGTTGTGGTGTTCCAGGCTCTGTGAGCTGGGATACTATCCCATGCTCAACTAAGAATTCCTCGAAATCTCTGTCGAGGTATTCCCCTCCACGATCCGATCGTAGAGCTTTGATTGTCTTACCTAATTGGTTCTCAACCTCAGCACGATACTCTTTGAACTTTTCAAAGGTATCTGATTTGTGATGCATTAGGTAGACATACCCATATCTTGAATAATCGTCAATGAATGTGATGAAGTATTCATAACCACCTCGGGCTCTTACATTCATCGGTCCGCAAACGTCCGAATGTATTAGCTCAAGTAGTTGACTGGCTCTTATACCTTTACCAGTAAAAGGTCTCTTGGTCATTTTTCCTTCTTAACAGGATTCACAAACTGGTAAAGTCCTGAGCTTTAACTAGTTTAAGGCTCCGTTCTTTATCAATCTATTTATTCGGTCAAGGTTGATATGACCGAGTCTAAGATGCCATAGATATGTGTCATCGTGAGAAATATTTGGCCGGTTAGTTTTAGGTTTCTCAACCTTAAATATTTCAGCATTGAGCAGTGACCTATATGTTAACGGTCTTAACATATACAAGTTATTTTCTGAGTTTCCTGTGCATATAGTTAATCCATTTCTACCAATAATAACAAAGTTGCTATTAAAAGAAATTGAATAACCATCATCCAAAAGTTTAGAAACAGAAATCAAATTCCTGCGAAAACCAGGAATGAATAACACATTGTTCAAATTTAAATAACTATTATTCATGAAATTTAAACTAGAAAATCCCACTGCTTTTGCTGAAACGGCATCCCATGTCCCGACCCTTATGGTGTAGTCACCTTCAGCAAGGTTCATCCATGAATCAAGTAGCTGCAAGAAGAACAAACATGGTTAGTGGCTCCAGAATCATCAATCCAAGCGGATTTATCATCCTCCACTAATAGAGATTCAAAACTAGTAAATCATATTTACCTGTTTCCTTTTTTCTCCTTCAGCTCAGCAAGGTATTTAGGACAATTCATTTTCCAATGCCTCTTCTTGTTGCAGTGGAAACATTTTCCTTTGGGCTTGGTATACTTGGAGCCTTTCTTGTTTTTCTTCTTCTTCATGGGCTTTCCCTTAGCCTTCCCAATGTTTTTCTTCTTTATCTTGCAGATTTGGAAGACTCGGTAACATTTGCCTATGCACTGGACTTACGAGGATCCACAAGCATGGACTCGTAATGGGTGAGCTCATTATGCAGTTGGGTCAAAGTAAAAGTCAACTTCTTCATAACATAGTTGCTTTTAAACTTCAAGAAACTCTTCGGAAGAGTTTCCATGATCATGGTCACCTGGCTACGCTCGTCAATACGAGCTCCATGGGTTTCAGCAGTGTTGAGATAGGTCATCATCCTCAAGACGTGCTCTCGGACTGATGTCCCATCCTTCATCCTATCAGTCATCGCTGAGACCATGGCCTCATGGCGTTGACGCTCCGAAAGCTGCCCAAACATGCCCTGCAATGACTCCATCATCTGAGATGCTAGAGCCATAGGTTCATGCTTTGCAGCAAGAACCTCAGACATCCCTGCTAGCAAGTAGCAGCGGGCTTTCTCATTTGCTGAGACCCATTTCTGGTAGGTATTGCGCACAGCTTGCCCAGCATTTCTGGCCGGCTCGGGAGGACTCTCCTCCGTCAGGACAAATTTTAGGTCTTCACAGACTATGATAGCGTTCATGTTACTTTTCCTCTTAACATAGTTTTCTCTCGTTAGTTTGTCGTTTGAGAGTATGGAAATAATTGGAGAAACCATGGCTGAAAAATAAAATAAACATGCATTTAACATTCATTCATCGCATATTAAAATCATCAAATAATTTTAGCATAAAATTAAACATGATGCATGAACCATGAATAATGAATTAGAAACCTAAGAGAATTACTATGCCACGGAAATCTGTCATCCCACAAGTAAGTGCCGCCGTAGGGTAGGTCAAGTACTTGCATGATAGATCGAGACAATCTAAGTCAATTTAATATATACGGGAACAACTCTTATTCCTATATTAACCAACTACCGTTTCATTCGATCAAGGAATTTTATTAATAGTTAATTATTCATTTGTGAGTGTAACCCGTCGTTTCGGGATTCTTGGACTTGACGAGTGAAGTGCCGCCGTAGGGTAGGTTAGTTCACAAGATACATCTAGAATCCTTATCCTCTAGGAACCTAAACCTGATATTGACTCAAATGGACACCATCCGTAGGGGGACGAAAACAAAGCCGTCTCGAGGCGCCTTTTGAATCTCACGTTTTTGGACTAACAACGGAGATCGCGAGATATGATGTCGTATATCCCTCTCCCACTCACTATTTTAAAAATTAAGGTTTTTATTTAAAATATCTAATATTTTATTTTTAACTAGTGTGGATAAATTTATGGCGGCTAAATCATAATTTTTATTTACACTAGTTTGTCATAAGTGAGTTAATCAATTTTAACTATTAAAATTGTATCACTAATATTTCATTAGTCTCTACTAGTAGTTTTACTCAATTAAACTAATTTAATTAGAGTGGTATTAGTGAGCTATTATATTTTAACTCTTAAAATACTAGACACTAATAAGTTTAAAATTTATGGAATTCTAAAAGGTACAAATTTTAATTAAACATTTTAATAAATCTTAGTGCGTTATAAATTCCAATGGTATGTGGAATTGTATCCCGAGTGCAGACCATATTACCGTCCATTCGGATTCGGCTATGGAATTTATATCCGGGTTTCCATCCTATATACCAATGGAATTTATTATGCACCAATTAAGCCCAATATCCCTTTGCTCTTGTATAGTTTTCTTTTGGTTATAATACTTACCTTATCCAAAAAAAAAAGATTCACCAAGTCATTCCTTGGTCTTCAAATCCCGCTTCAAAGTGGTGTTGGCTCCTTTTACGACTTCGGTGCTCCAAATTATTAAAATTGAAATTTTACATTGAAAAATAAAATTACAACAAATGTAAACAATGGCCTTATGGCCTTACATCCCAAAAACAAAACCCACTACAAAAAATAAGATCCGGAAAAATTTACGACCAATGCAAAATCCATTCATCACATGAAATAACAAAAACATTCATCATATGAATATCACAATGTGCCCACTCATCTAAACATGCATATAATATTTATAACTCATATAAATATATTAAAAACAGAAACTTTAAATGAAAAAGAAAAGGATTAAGAACACTTTTTAACCTCGCTCTTGATGCCAATTGTAGGAAACGCTTTCCTCGAGCAGCGGAAGCGATTAGGCACACAGATCAGACTTGAAAATTTTTTCTGCTTTCCCTTTCCTTTTGCCGAATCTGTCTAGCAGGTATACTGAAATTTTACTTCTGTTTTGGACAAGATTTCAGCCCCGGAATACCCCCGAAACAGTCCCCGAACAGCCCCCGAACTGCAGTGAAAAACCGGACTATTTTGGACCCATTACACAACGGAACTGCACACAAATCAGCCCCTAATTTGCGTGAACTGCATGTTGGACAATTATGACCCATAGCGTCACTATTTGTACAGATCATGGTGTTGTTGTACAAATTAACTATGTGACAAAGGAGATTGCACTCTTATCATTTGTGATTAGATCACCTAGATATATAAATGATAGAAGGTCCCTATGATTTGTTCCTGGACGGAGAATGATATGAGACAGTATCATTCAACGAAGGATAAATCATTAAATATCCCTAGTCAGAGTATTATCGAGATTGGACATCGATAAATACGTAAAAGACTAGTATTACACTTGTGCGCGTTGTGAGGGCAAAACGGCATAGTTCTCATATATTTGGGTATAGGATACTCATGCAAGTGTAATATGAGGTTGTGTTTTACCGATGGTACGGGAAACAGCTTCGCTCTGGATAGACCCCATCGAAATTCCATTGGTAGTATGACTATGTGTCTATGGAAGTCCGAAATCAGGGTAGGTGTATTTGGTCTTAACCTGAGACTTGCACCGCTAATACTTGCCACAATCAATATACTTTGGTTGTGGTCGTCCAGGGCTTTAACAGGTTCTGTGTACGCCTATGCTGGGTATATTGAGAATCGTAGTGTGTTGGGTGTGATTTCAAGACGGAAGTATCACTTCAGTCATATGGAGATGATGGTCACGTAGGATACGGTACTAGTACTCTTAAGTACTGCAGTCATCGGGATAAAATGACAAGGTCATGTTTATCCGATTATAGAGACTAGTTACCAAACATCCAACATGTGTTCGTACGGGGCAGACACAATTCCAGCCACAGGCCTAGCACGTGACTATCCGATACTGGACAGAAATACGCAATACTACGTATACTACGCCTGATATAGATCATTTATTCCTGTAAGGATATTTCCGGAGAATTGGGTAGGCATGGCATTTTGTTAGAAGCCAAACTTGTCTTGTAAATCGGTATAAACATAGTACGAGGTACTTACGTGTCAGAATAGTCCGACGACCGAATTTACTGCCAACATATCCGGGGATATCATGGGTCGCTTCCCAAAGATTCACCGATGACGTATGACTCGCACTTTAATTAATCTGGGATTAATTAGAAGAGAGAGAAAATTAATCTGGGATTAATTACGGAGATATTTTATCTGGGATAAAATATCATTAAAAGATAGATAACGATTAATTTGGAATTAATCGATTAATTAATATATTCGATATATTAAACGGAATTAGATTTCGACGCGGAATTAAAATTAGATTTTAATTCGGGCGAATGAATTAATTTAGAATTAATTCGTTAGCGACGTGAATAGTAATTATGCTGGCATGATTATTTTATTAAATTAGATTTAATTACGTCGCAACGGAAAATTCGTTAATTTGGAATTAGCGAACCCGAGCCCGAGATTATTTGCGAGCGCATTCGCATTTCGAATTCGAATGCGGCACGCATGTCAAATCAACCGTCAAATCGTTAGTCGCATATAGCGTCACATCATTCGTCAATCAAGTGATGGATGTCTTTCACTTTGAGTGATTGACGTCAGTCACTATTCATTGATTGATGGAAGTTGATGTGAGTTGATGTGTGTGGTTGGCATTTATGGCTTTGGTTTTTGGAGGCAAAATTTGGTATTTGTTTTTGGAAAATATATCACCATTTTTTTGGTAACAAAAACCATTACACATTTATCTCTCTCTCTCTCTCCTCCATTTCTTTCTCCTCTCATGCCCATGGTGGACAGTTCATGCTTCTGTTTTCTGTCCAGAAAACCGAGCAATGGGAAGCCAAAAGTGGTGATTTTTGTGGCAAAAATAACAAGAGCTAGCACTCCGAGAGACATGCGAAGGTGATAGGGAAGTCCACCCATGAGCCGGGAATCGTTCGACGAAGCTTGGAGCTTGACGAAGGACCAAAACAGATGAGGCAGTAGCAGCCACTGCCGAACAGTCCACTACAACCAGTGAGCAGAAAAGTTGATTTCGTTGCCTCCCGCGTCGCTCAACCGATCGATGTGAGTATTCCGCAACTTCTTCGATTTGTATTCGCACATCTTTCATGCTTGTTTATGATCTTGGGACCTTAATAGAAACCAACAATAGCATCTAGAGCAAGGTTTGAGCATGAAAAAGTTTAGGGCTTAAGATTTGGGTAAAATGTTTTCAAGCATGATTTGGTTGAATTGGATGATTGAGTATGCTTAAAACATGTTGAATTGAAGATTGATTGGATCAATTTCATGAAATGGTGATTGGATCGTTTTTTCCCTAAATTTTATGTTGGCCGAGAGTTTGGTGCCCTAATTGTCTTGGATTTTTTGATTTTTTGTTCATTGGATGAATTGGAATCATTTGGGGATATTTATTTAATGTCGAATTGGATTTAATTTGATTGAATTCGAATCGGACATAAAATGCCATATATTGCCGAGACATGTAGCATGTAAAATTGGGTTTGATTTTAATCAAAATGTGTTGGACATGTGATGATGAAAATGAACATGATTAATTGGGCTAATTGGTGTTTTTGGAAATATTGAATTGGTTAATTAATTGTGTTATACACTTTAGTGTAATTAAATTGGGAAATTGGATTTTTGGAATTTAATTATTGGGCCTTAAAATTGGATTTGGGCTTTTAAAGTTGTTATTGGGTTTATTGGGCTTGGTTGTACCAAGTTAGGTTTAGGCCAAATGGATTGGATCCAATTGGGCCCAAAACCGCATCCATCAAGCCCAAATGCGACTTAATGGACCTTTAAAGTTTAATTGGGCCTAATGGGCCTAAATTGATTTCTGGGCTTATGGGGTAACTCCCGGATTGGATTTTGGTTATTCGGTTTGACCTGAGTTGACCAAAAGTCCACGCCTAAAGAAATTAATTAAAAGCCCATTGGACTTTAATTAAATTGACGTTGGACGTTAATCGGGCTTTGAGACCCGTAACGATTAAATTTGGAATTTAAGTCGTAAAAAGTTTATTATTAATGTGTAATGTTTAATTTGGAATTAAATAAGCGAATTAGAATTGAATGCATATTAAATTGGATTTAATGATGTAGTTTAATTTAATTCGAGAATTCTTACTTTGAGTACTTATTCGCAAAACGAGTTTGACTCGAGCAAAATCAAATCGTTGTTTGAACATTGGATGATCACTAATTATCAGATTAATTAATTTGATTAGATTGATTGATAACATGCTTGTGTGAATACATGGTTGCGAATATATCGGATGGATATTAGATGGGTGGGGCAATTTTAGAAATTATTGTAATAAATTTGATTTATTAATTGGACCCGCGTGTCCAGCCTTATACCTCCATATTCTTTGTATTCTCTTTTCACCTACTCCCGTCAATGTAAATGAGGTTTCTTTAGAAGTGTAGTGTAACTGGTAGAAGTAATACTTGTGCTAGCGGAGAGAGAGAAAGGGAGAGATTTGATCTAGGATCAATGTGTAAAGTATACATCCGTATATCATTATTATTTTTCATATGCGCTTTATTATGTGTTTAGAATGCATGTTTAAGGGTGTATGATGATGAGTCCTTAACAAAGATAATAAATTGGTTGCCAATTTGCACTCGAAAAACCCTCGCACAATATTAAGCGTCTTTCCTTCCATTGAGTGATTCTCACTCAAGATCCGAGACTGGCATTGGCTTGTTGGCCAAAGTCAAGGCCTTTGTCCGTCGAATATGTGTTTGAATCACGAAGGCTTTGTTCCATATCAGTGTCTTGTCCAAGTTGTGGTTTTTTGGCCAAAGTCAATACCACTTCTTGTCCATCGACATTGCTTACGAAGCTTTCCATGGTCAATGGGTTGCGCTTAACTGGGATCACTAAGTTTGTTGTGACAAAGCCAAGGCTTAGTTGATTCAGAGGAAGAAGGTTAGGTAATACATTGGATGTATTGGCATATATAAGATATATGTTTCGGACTTGGATGTCCCCCTACCGGATCTAGGAATTGGATTGCATCCAATCGATCTTAGAGATCTACCTAATTAATTATCATACAATTTTTTGGCCAAAGTCAAGATTGTGTGATATTTAACGGGATCCTAGCCCACTAGGAAACACGGTTTCACACGAGTACTCGACAGAGGGTTAGAGGCTCGCCGAAAAATAGTGGGAGGCAAGAATTGAATTTGCAATATTCGTTTAATTACTTGCAATACGCGCTCAAAACAAATATCATTCGTCATATATATTAAATGTTAGTTGGACTAATATTTAAATGTTGTTTTAATAAATAGTTGGACTATATTCAAACTATTCATTTATAGTTGATTTTATAATTGGATTATAGTAATCTATATAATTGATTTTATCTATTAAATTATAGTTGATTAAATAGTTGGACTATTGTAATCATTATAATAAATAGTACCTAAATCGTTGATTAAATAGTTAGACTATTAAAATCAAGATAAAATTGAAAGATTAGCATTTAAAACATAATCCTAGGGAAAATGTATTTAAATGGTTTAATTTTCAAATTGGGAGTAATTTCAGGATGGTCCTGGAAAATAATAAGTTACTTTATTTGATAAAATAACATATTATGCCTAAGCCCGGAGTTAAGCAAATAGTCGAGCATAATCTTTGGAAGATTTATGTGATGATAACTTAAGTGCTTAATCCATTATACTTACCGCAGTAGACTCCTTAATTTCTGAATCAGAACTAAGGATTAGATCCTTAAAGTATGATAATGAAATTGAAGGATCTTCAAAGAATCTATACTTATATTTTAGAAGTACTAAATTGCAATACTTAACTCTTGGAGAGTTAATGACTATTCTCAAGGAGACAAAGTCAAAGTTTGCAATTAGGCAAGTATCTCAATGCGCACCTCACTTCGATATTCTAGAAGGCCAAGGCTTGGCCAAAGGCTTCTGGAATGTTGAAAAAGGCAAAGGGAAAATCATTATAGTCTTCTGGGAAGAAAAATGACATATCCCAAAATGTCTGCCTAAATGTGGTAAACGGGATCGCGGAAGCGTGACTGCCGTTTGGACATAGCAGACATGAAGTATTTGAAGACGAGCAAGGCTTTGACTTCAAATATATTTGTCAACATTATGTTCACTACTAGTATTAAAATTAGATTTTAAATACTTAGTGTGGTACATAAAATATATGTATTGATGTTCAGAATCTGTTTTGAACAAGATACTGACCTCAATTGAGATTTAATTTGCGGATTGGAAACGGGACGAAAGTCGCTGTTTTAACCGTAGATACCTAACTTTAGGAACTACCATCGGGTGCGTACCTAAATTTGGAAACTGTTGTAATGTAACTAGTTTGACTAGATACATTATCTACATATCAGTGTTTAACCCGTTGTGGGTGAACCTTTATATTCTAGAACACTAAAGTGTTTCATTATATAAAGATGATATTGAGATAAACACATTAGATGTGAATAACAGAATTTATATTTTGAATATAAATAAATCTCAAATATATAACATGACAAACAAATAGCTCAAACTGATTTGATCAGATGAAACTTTTGTGGCATTATTGTCTGGGACGCAATTAAACAAGAATCGTATATCCGCACTTTTGAAGAGTGGGTACTCGGACTGATTTGATTCTATTCAAATAAAGTCTACGAATCTAGTTTATTGGGCAAAGTGCCTATAACACATTTACTTGGTAAAAGTGTAAATGCCACCTATCTGTTAGCCCTAGTTCATAGAGAAGCAAGTGGGCCCATGTCTAGCTAGGCTAGAGGTGGATATGAATATTTCGTGACCTTTACGGATGTGGCATCTCGTTATGGTTATGTGTTTCTTTTGAAGAATACAAATCGGAAACTTTTATAGTTTCGACGCGAAATAGACAAACAGATCGGCTAAAGTATTAAACCGTCACGGTAAGACCGTAATGGAAAATACTTAAGCAATAAGTTTCTAAAATACTTGGAAGAGTAAAGTATTCTTTCAAATGAGGACTCCTCCCGGAACACGTCAGTTTGACGGTGTGTCCGAACAGGATAAACCGAATTTTGTTGGACATGATAAGGTTAATCAAGAGTCACTCTGAGCTACCATTTCCTTCAACGGATAAGCTTTAAACAGTGCAAGAACTTATTTAGAGTAAGGTTCCATTAAAATCTGTTTGACAGATATCATATTTGATATGACCGGGAAAGAAACTGGGTTTCTCATTCCTGATAATTTGGGTATGCTAGGCATATGTTTGGATGATACCAAACTAAAACCCAAATTGGATAAGTGCCAAATGTAGGTTATCCTAGGGATACCAAAGTCTAGTACTTATACAACTCACGAGAGAACAATAAGATTGTTGCTCACCATGCGGTTTTCCTAAGAGGAATACCGATATGCAGTGGTAAGTAGGAGGATAGTAAAACTCGATGAAAATCGGAGTAATACTGTTCAAGGCACTGAATCCTAATGGAACACAAATAGTTCATCAAGGATGAAACTATTACCATTAATCTTCGTATACACAAGAACCGCGTAGTCGGAGAGAGTCAGAAAATAACTTGGGGTATGGGTTTCTGATCTCACCTCATATAGATGTCAATATTTTAAGGTATACTAACTGACTACGTATGAGGAAGTGATACAAGGTATCGACTCCCTGATTATGACAAAGTGTCATGACATCCGAAATGGATTCCATATATATCAACTAAGTTTGGATACTAGTTGAAGTACCGCAAGGCATTTTGCCTATTGGTACTATAAGTCTTCAAGGAAGACATACATGGATGGCAACATACCAACGTACTAAGCTAGGCTTGTAGCGGAAAGGTATCGTTATCAACATTGTGTTGATTACGATTCAACCTTTTACTTGTTGCCACGGTAAATCCATTTGGATAATGCTTGCTAAAACTGCGTGTTTCATTTATGAAATATGACAGCTTTACGAGAAAATCGCTTTCCTGAAAAGGAAACCTTTCGGAGGATGTTTATAAGATCCTGACGGTTTTGTCGTACAATAACTAGCCAACAAGGTTTACGGGTTATTCGATCCATGTTTGGATTGAAGCAAGCATAGGTTCTTGGAATTTTCGTTTTGATGTGATCATAATGGTTTATGATTTAATTCAAAACGAAAAGATTCTTGTGTATATAAGAGGTTAGTGGGAGCGCACTGACAGTGGCTGTCCTATAAATAATAATAATATGTCATTTCTTGGAAATGATAATCCTATAATATAATCGGTGAAAGCTTGGCTTTCGAGAAAAATTCTCCGAGAACTCGTACATTGATAAATGTACGTGACCTGGTGTCTCATACGCTTTGAGCATATGAATTCACAAACAGGCCAATCTGAGTGATAGTCACTGGATTGAAGTTAAGAACATACTTAGTATCTTAGAGAACTAAGGATGTTGTCTTAGTCTAGGGAGAAGGAGAACTTGAAGTGACTGGGATCACTGTAGAAAGTTTCCTAAACCGATAAAACGACTATAAGTCGCAAACGGTACTACAAAGTTTGAATAATGGTACAGTGAGCTGGAAATCTTCCAAGCAAGATACTGTTACGAATAAACAACAAATGCGGGTAATTGCTGCAGCTGAGGCAGCAATAGAAGCCATTCGGGTCGATAATAAATCTAATTAGATTAGATATAATTATGTTAGCAGCTGAGCTAGGCTTGAGCACAGGCTAAAGAATAAATGGTCTCATCAAAGATCCAGATATATACTTCGATATTCATCTGATTCGTTCGGATCATACATCGTGGCGATGTGATGATCGAATAAATCGCATCAGATGATAATCATGCAAATCCGCTGACGAAAGTCTTTTCTCAGCAGTTTGAGCCAAACATACATAGTTCGGGTGTCAGACACTCGAGTGACTGGCTATAGGCCAAGTGGGAGATTGTTGGACAATTAGGACCCATAGCGTCACTATTTGTACAGATCATGGTGTTGTTGTAGAAATTAACTATGTGACAAAGGAGATTGTACTCTAATCATTTGTGATTAGATCACCTAGATATATAAATGATAGGAGGTCCCTATGATTTGTTCCTGGACGGAGAATGATATGAGACAGTATCAGTCCACGAAGGATAAATCATTAAATATCCCTAGTCAGAGTATTATCGAGATTGGACATGATAAATACGTAAAAGACTAGTATTACACTTGTGCGCGTTGTGAGGGCACAACGGCATAGTTCTCATATATTTGGGTATAGATACTCATACAAGTGTAATAGGAGGTTGTGTTTTACCAATGGTACGGGAAACAGCTTCGCTCTGGATAGCCCATCGGAATTCCATTGGTAGTTGACTATGTGTCTATGGAAGTCCGAAATCATGGTAGATGTATTTGGTCTTAACTTGAGACTTGCACCGCTAATACTTGACAATAAATATACTTTGGTTGCGGTCGTCCATGGCTTTAACAGGTTATGTGTACGTCTATGCTGGGTATATTGAGAATCGTAGTGTTGGTGTTTGTGTGATGTCAAGACGGAAGTATCACTTCAGTCATATGGAGATGATGGTCACGTAGGATACGGTACTAGTACTCTTAAGTATGCAGTTATCGGGATAAAATGACAAGGTCATGTTTATCCGATTATAGAGACTAGTTACCAGCCATCCGACATGTGCTTCGTACGGGGCGGACACAATTCCAGCCCCAGACCTAGCACGTGACTATCCGATACTGGACAGAAATACGCAATACTATGTATACTACGCCTGATATAGATCTTTTATTCCTGTAAGGATATATCCAGAGAATTGGGTAGGCATGGCGCTTTGCTAGAGGCCAACCTTGCCTTGTAAATCGGTATAAACGTAGTACGAGGTACTTACGTGTTCGGATTGTCCGACGACGCAATTTACTACCAACATATCTGGGGATCTCATGGGTCGCTTCCCAAAGATTCACTGATGACGTATGACTCGAACTTTAATTAATCTGGGATTAATTAGAAGAGAGAGAAAATTAATCTGGGATTAATTACGGAGATATTTTATCTGGGATAAAATATCATTAAAAGAGAGATAACGATTAATTTGGAATTAATCGATTAATTAATATATTCGATATATTAAACGAAATTATATTTCGACGCGGAATTAAAATTAGATTTTAATTCGGGCGAACGAATTAATTTAGAATTAATTCGTTAACGACGTGAATACTAATTATGTTTGGCATGATTATTTAATTAAATTAGATTTAATTACGTCGCAACGGAAAATTCGTTAATTTGGAATTAGCGAACCCGAGCCCGAGATTATTTGCGAGCGCATTCGCATTTCGAATTCGAATGCGGCACGTAAGTCAAATCAATCGTCAAATCGCTAGTCGCATCTAGCGTCACATCATTCGCCAATCAAGTGATGGATGTCTTTCACTTTGAGTTATTGACGCCAGTCACTATTCATTGATTGATGGAAGTTGATGTGAGTTTATGTGTGTGGTTGGCATTTATGGCTTTGGTTTTTGGAGGCAAAATTTGGTATTTTTTTTTTGGAAAATATATTACCATTTTTTTGGTAACAAAAACCATTACACATTTATCTCTCTCTCTCCTCCATTTCTTTCTCCTCTCACGCCCATGGTGGGCAGTTCATGCTTCTATTTTCTGTCAAGAAAACCGAGCAATGGGAAGCCAAAAGTGGTGATTTTTGTGGAAAAAATCACAAGAGCTAGCACTCCGAGAGACATGCGAAGGTGATAGGGAAGTCCACCCATGAGCCGGGAATCGTTTGACGAAGCTTGGAGCTTGACGAAGGACCAAAATCGAGCCAAAATAGAGGAGGCAGTAGCAGCCACTTCCGAGCAGTCCACTGCAACCAGTGAGCAAAAAAGTTGATTTCGTTGCCTCCCGCGTCGCTCAACCGATCGATGTGAGTATTCTGCAACTTCTTCGATTTGTATTCGCACATCTTTCATGTTTGTTTATGATCTTGGGACCTTAATAGAAACCAACACTGCAAGGGTGATTTAGATCTGATTTTTCCACTAAAAAACAATCTCAACTCAGCCCCAAAATATCCCCAAAGTGTTTCCCAAAAACCCAAATTAAAACAAAACAAAACAAGTCCCGAATCAAACAACCAAGGTGTGGCAATGAGGTAATACAAAGCCTCACTGCCGTGACCTAAGAGAATAGAGGAAGAAGGTGATTTGTTCGTCACCAAAAAGTCTTTCGTGCTATGACTCGTAACCAACAGAAAGTAGTGTGGGCTACACTCACAAAACAAATCCCTAAACGATTTTAGAGATTCAATCACACACTTAGTATTTTATTTTTCTTCTTTTTGTTCTTCAATGGAGTTTCTCAACTTTTGAGAGAATGGTAGAGAAGAAGAAGAAGGTGGCTAGGGTTCCAAGAATGAGAGTTCTACACAAAAGAAAATCAAAATTTCTTTTTATACGTAGGTTAATTGTTTTCAAAACAAAACAACCAATCCCCTCCCCTTTAGTGCATTAATCGGCCAAGGTAGGAAGTGAATATTAATTTTTTGTAACATCAATCAAGTATTGAATGACAAAATCAATTACAAATATTAACTAAGTGATTTGCCTTTTCAAATTTTGATAACTTCCAAAGCCATCAAAACTTCCCTTTAATTCCTTGACAAAATCGGCAATGGCATAATTCTTTTCATTAATTTTGTAAAAATTATATTAACTTTCCATAAAGAAAATATATGTTACAAAATTGAATATTTGACATCCAATTAAATGGTGTGACTTCCAAAATAATGCCAAGGGTTTCCAAAACCTTTTAATTTGGAAATTAAAACTTTAGCCTTCATTAAATTATATCATATATAATTTAATTATTAACAATAAATAATTATCATATAACCATTTATCATATATTAACTTTTAATATATAGTTACAAGTGTGACTTAATTAATATTATTAATCATATTAATAATATTTATTCTTTTGTAAGTATATAATTGGACTATACAATTATACTAAATCCGCTATAGTATATCGAGCTAGCACGGGGACCAAATGGACCTACGGTTCCAAGCTCCAAAAATCTCGAAATATTAATTAAGCTCTTAATTAAATATTCTGAATTATTAACTCCGAGCTATTCCACTAAAAACCTGAAGTTGCACTCTCGTTGCCGCAGATGATATATTAAGCCGAACCAAGTCGGTGTCCATTGATATAGTCATTACATAAGAATTGACCCTTCACGAGTATCTCGTAATTAGAGTCGGGTCATAATGTTCGTTATACCCCTCTAATTATTTTTTTACCTTAAGTACCATTGATTCTCTAATGAACGATTTATTCATAACTATTATGAATTTTAATCTTTCTATTCGTAATAGAAAGACTTGAGCGCTCAAATCGTTCAAGCACCGAATCAACCCTTAAGAAAGATACTCCTCTACTTCTCGCAAGAAGGAGTGAACTCCATGTCTATGTAAAATGTTCCCAGCTACACAACAGACCATGCCCCAAAGTACGTAGCTATTGGTCGGGACTGCTACACCAACCTCACCTTTGTAAATCAAAGGACATAGCCTGCCATGCAGGAGTTCGTAGTACACTCAGGATTAAGATCAATCTATATATGACCATCTATTAGATCGAAATGACTCTCTTAGTTTAACGGATATTATAAGAATGTCATTTCCATCTTGGTCCAGTCCTATATGATCGCATCATACAAGGTGCCTCCATTCTCATGTCTCTACATGGACGATCCGAATAAGGATTGCCATACAAATATAGAATGGACCGTAGCTATAGATAAAACACAAACAAATTACCAGCTTTGTTTGCTCTCTATGGACTATTTAAGATTACTAACTTCAGACTTAAATCCTCTTGTGTATGACACTCATACACTAAGTCTGAAGGCACATAAGTAATCTAGGGTATTTAAGATGATATATAATATGCGAAAATTAAACAAACAAATTGATAAATGAATAATGCATTATTTTATTTCAAAACATATAAAATCGTTTACATCACATGTAGCTCTAGGGCATACATTCCAACATTAACATCCAATTTTGATTTCAATCTAATTAAATCAATAATTAACATTCAATTTCATGCCAATTAACATATCCAATTGCCAAATTCAAAAAATCATCATGAATATTTTCTGGGGTGCATTCGGCCAAGGTGATAAAATTGGGGAAACTTTGATCCAATCAAATTTCACAAATCCAATCATGCATAACTCCAAGTTATCATCATCCAACCATAACTAAATAACCAATTTGGAAAATTATAAGCTCCAAGCAAAATCCCCAAATTAAAGTCCATAAACCATAGGTTCAAATCATGCTTAGATATGGCTCTGATACCGTTGTTAGTGTCCTAGACATGCCAAGGATCTCTAACCATTGATTCGTGTGTGAATATATCAAGAATGTTTGCGGAAAAAATTACATTGATCAGTTGAATTTCAAAACTTTTTCTTTGGATGTAGAAGCTTCAAGCCCTTGAAATGAATTCCAAACTCAAGGGTGAGTTTCCATTTCACCTTTCTTTGACTCCTTAAGTGCTAGCTTGGATGAAATTTTACAACAAAATTTCAAGAACAAGAAGAGTTAAATTCGGCCAAGGGAGAGGAAGAGAGAAGAAGATGAATAGTTAACTTCTAAAGTTGACTTAACTTTTAAAAAGTTAGTGTTGTGTTTTCCAAAAACCAACTTAAGTGTGTTGGAAAAAAAATGCATTAAATGCATCCAACCACTTCCATCAACTAATGACTAGTGATGTAAGTTAGTGGGTCCCACCACTTTGAATTAAAAATTCAAGTTGGCTTACACAACACACTTTGGGCTCGGGTTCGTTTAATCCGATTAAACAAATTTTCCGTCGCGACGCAATTAAATCCAATTTAATTAAATAATAATGCCTAGCAAAATTATTACGAAAGTCGCTTATGAATTAATTCCAAATTAATTCGTTCGCTCGAATTAAAATCCAATTTTAATTCCGTATTGAAATCCAATTTCAATTAATATATCTGATATATTATTTTAGCCCAATTAAATAAATTAAATAGTAAAATCCAATTTAACTATTAAATTTACTTTGCAAATTGATTCCAAATTAATCGCGTTCTCTATTCTAGATGAATTAATCCCAGATTAATTCTTATCGCATTAATTTTCTCTTTCAAAATTAATCCCAGATTAATTATTGCCGTAATTAATCCCAGATTAATTTTCTCTCTCATAGTTAATCCCATATTAATTCTGTTCGAGTCAAATGTCATCGGTGAATCTTTGAGAAGCGACCCAAGAGATCTCTGGATATGTTGGCAGTAAATACGGTTGTCGGACTATCCAACACGTGCGTACCCCGTACCACATTCTCACCGATTTACAAGACATGGTTGGCTTCTAGCAAAGCACCGTGCCTCCCAATTCTCCAGAAATATTCAACGAGGAATATATAATTTGTATCAAGCGTAGTATACAATGTATTGCATAATACGATCCAGTATCTGATGTCATATGATAGCCCTAGGGCTGGAATTGTGTCTGCCCCGTAAGAAGCATATATCGGATCACTAGTAACTAGTCTATGTAATCGGATTATCATGACCTAGTTATACTATCCCAATAGCTGCAGTATGGAACTTATCTGGAGCTTTCATCGGTGAATCTTTTGGAAGCGAGCCAAGAGATCCCTGGATATGTTGGCAGAAAATACGGTTGTCGGACTGTCCAACACGTGCGTACCCCGTACCACGTTCTCACCGATTTACAAGACATGGTTGGCTTCTAGCAAAGTACCGTGCCTCCCCAATTCTCTAGAAATATTCAACGAGGAATATATAATCTGTATCAAGCGTAGTATACAATGTATTGCATAATACGATCTAGTATCGGATGTCACATGATAGCCCTAGGGTTGGAATTATGTCTGCCCCGTACGAAGCATATATCGGATCACTAGCAACTAGTCTATGTAATCGGATAATCATGACCTAGTCATACTATCCCAATAGCTGCAGTATTTAATAGTACTAGTTTTGTATCCTGCATGATCATCATCTCCATATGACTGAAGTGATACTTCCATCTTGACATCACACCCAATACACTACGATTCTCAGTATACCTAGAAGAGGCGTACGCAGAACCTGTTAAAGCTCCGGACAACCAAAACCAAAGTATACTGATTGTCGCAAGTATTAGCGATGCAATTCTCAGGTTATGATCACATACACCTACCCTGATTCGGATTCCCATAGACACATAGTCATACTACTAATGAGACTCTGAGGGGTCTATCCAGAGCGAAGCTGTTCCCGGTCCAACGGCTAACGAAACCTCCTATCACACTTGCATGAGTATCCAATACTCAAATATATGAGAACTATGCCGTTAAGCTTCCATAACGCGCACAAGTGTAATACTAGTTTATTCTGCATTATCGATGTTCAGTCTCGATAATAATACGATTATGGATATTTAATTATTAAACCTTTTGTGGATTAATACTGCTCATATCTTATTAATCTGGTACTAATCATATGGACTTTTAACATTTATATATCTAGGTAATCAAATTACAAAATGATAAAAGAGCAATTTCCTTTGTCACATAGTTAATTTGTACAAAAACATCATGTCTTTTACAAATAGTGATGATATGTGTCATAATTGTCCAACAGTGCATAACATGGCATACATGAGACTACCAACCGCTGAGGCGTATGAGATATGTCTTATTTCCTCAACTCCTTGAGGTGTATTAGGAGACTGTTCATTCGACCAATGAATTCCATGTCGATAAGGCAAATTGCCTTTCTTGGAATTCTGCATCCCAAATCGCACAAAATGAGAAAAATCACTGTCTCAACAATTACGCGCTTGTATACACAAGGCTCATCAACATTCTGCTCAAAATTATAAGACTTGATCGTGGTATCAAATCTTATTTTCAAATTTTGTAGTCATAATATGCGGCAACAGTCAGAAGAGTGCGAATGGATTTGAGCATGGCTACTGGCGATAAAGTTTCCTCACACTCAACTCCCTCTTTCTGGGTATAACCATTGTCCACTAGCCTAGCCTTGAAGGTTTGCACCTTCCCATCTGCTCCTCTCTTTCTTTGGTAGATCCACTTATAACTTATGGGTTTCACCCCCATCAGGTTGGTCTATAAGTTCTCACACTGAGTTGGAGTACATACTTCATCTCTTGGTTCATGGCTTTGAGCCATTCCTCTTTATGAGAATCATTTATTGCACTACAATAAGTCAATGGATCATATACACCATCGCTGGAGATGACAACTTGTGCCTCTCCAACTCATAGATAGCGATCGGATTGTCGTACAACTCTCCCATTGGGTCTAGGTGGTAGATAATTCTGAGAAACTTGCATCTGACGCTCAGATGTCGAAGGTGTTATGTGTTTGTCAACTTTTGTTGACGATGGTATGCTGGTCGAACCAACAAGTGACTCCTCAAGTAACACTTGACTTCGAGGTTTGAACTCTCTTATATAGGCCTCATCTAGAAACTTTGTTATCTTTAGGACTATAAAAGAATTCACCCCTAGTCTCCTTAGGATAGCCTACAAATAGGCACACCTATGAAAATGGCTCCAACTTAGTAGTATTATTCTTCAGCACATATGCTGGACACCCTCATATATTAATATATTGTAAACTAGCTTTATGACCACTCAACAACTCTAAGGGAGCCTTAGGAACATAGTTAGACGGAACTACATTAAGGATATACATTACAATTTGTAATGCATACCCCAGAACGAACTAGGGAACTATAACTAAACTTAGATCTTATCATGTCTTCTAGGGTCCAATTTCTCCTCTCTGTAACACCATTTTGCTGTGGTGTTCCAGGTGCTATGAGATTGGATACTATCCCATGATAAACTAAGAATTCCTTAAAATCTCTGTCAAGGTATTCTCCTATACGATCCGATCGTAACGTTTTGATTGTTTTACCTAATTGGTTCTCAACCTTCGTACGATACTCTTTGAACTTTTCAAAAGTATATGACTTGTGTTGTATTAGGTAAATGTACCCATATCTTAAATAATCTTCAATAAATGCGATGAAGTATTCATAACCACTTCGAGCTCTTACATTCATCAGTCCGCAAACGTCCGAATGTATTAGCCCAAGTGGTTGATTAGCTCTTATACCTTTTCCGGTAAAAGGTATCTTTGTCATTTTTCTTTCTTGACAGGATTCACAGATTGGTAAAGTTCCAAGCCTTAAATGGTTTAAAGCCTCATTCTTTATAAACTTATCTATCCAGTCAAGGCTAATAAGACCAAGTCTAAGATGCCACATATATGTGTCATCGTGAGCAATCTTTTGCCATTTTGTTTTATGTTTTTCAACCTTAAATATTTCAGTATTGAACAGTGACCTAAGTATTAACGGTCTTAACACATATAAATTATTTTATGAGTTTCATGTGCATATGGTTAATCGATTTCTACCAATAATAACCAAAAAAACTATTAAAAAATACCGAAAAATCATTATCCAAAAGTTTGGAAACATAAATCAAATTCCAGCGAAAACTATGAATGAATAACACATTGTCCAAATTTAAATAAAAATTATTTAAAAAATATAGACTGGAAACTCCCACTGCACTTACTGAAATGACATCCTCTGTCCCGACCCTCATGGTGTAGTCATCTTCAGCAAGGTCCCTCCATGAATCAAGCAGCTGCAAATACGGAAAAGTAAGTTTCATCTCAAAAACATATAAGTAAACATAAGTTTCATAAAAGAGTCCGCTCATAGATTTTTGGAATCTGGCGGGCACTGTTTTTCTTCGTCGGAGGACTTGGGATTCCTGTCAATAATATATAATCGGTAAAATTAATTAGTATTCATGTCGTGAATTATGCTTGTTATATAACATAATGTGTGTATATGCGCAGATACAAACCTTTTGGGTGGCCTCTAACATCATAATATGAAATTGGAATGGCTAAAACTATTTTCTGAAAACTGGTCGCGCGGCGTGACATTGGCTCAAAGACATCGCGATGCTCATACGAGTAGTTGAGATAGTGAGCATCCTCTTCTTCCACGTCGCGACGTAAGGGTTGGGCGTCGCAACTCCCACATGCGTCGCGATATTTGGTGTTGAGTGTCGCAACATCCACCAAACAGAGATAAGGCAGTGTACTTCCTCTGCTCTTCGCGTCGCGACACTAGTCCTTGGGTATCACGACGTTCATATTCCAGAATCGATTCATGAAATAATTTTCCAGTACGCGCCGCGACACCGGGTACATACGTCGAGACATCGGGTACACGCGTCGTGATGCCAACCTGTTTTCAGGACTCAACTTCAACTTCATCTTCACTCTCAACTTCTACAACACTACTCAAGCCATAACCCCAACAAATACACAAATATCATCAATATACTCTTTTAATATCATAACAACCTTCCATTTTATAGTCTCGAATTTTGACTCAAAGCTTAGGGTTTCTTAAATTGGGGTTTCTCAAAATCCTTAATTTCTTAACACAATAACTATATAAACAACATCAATAACATCCCAACAACACACTATATTCATTAATTCATCAAAATATTAACACTTCTAATTTGTGTCAAGGTTTCCTTACCTTATCTTATTTGATCTTCTTCACCAATCAAGTATTTTAAGCTTGATATTCATCTTCCTAGATTGTGGTGGGTTGTGTTGCCCTTATCTTCTCCTCAATCCTTGGAAGAGAAGTGTTCTGCCTCTCATTCTTATTCTTGTTCTTCTTCTTCTTCCGTTTTCTTTTCTTTCTCTCGTCTCCCTCATGTTTTCTTTATTTCTCCAAAATGGTAAGGGTGCTAGAATAACATTCCCTTTTATATTAGAGGCTAATTGTAAGTGATTTGAATGAAAAAAACTTTGAGAATTCTCTAGATTAGTCCCTGGGTACTATTCATCCGAAATTTTGAACTATATTTTTGACCTATTTCTGATTTGAATTGGGAAAATTGTTCAACACGGAAGTTGTAGGTCTCGGTCTTAGATTTCCGAAGATATAAAGTTCATAAAATCAGAGATCGTATGAAAAAATTATGGCTCAAATACCACGGGTTATCCGTGTTTAATCTTTGAATGAATTTCGTATTGGAACTGTGAAGAATTTGCCGAATGTCCAAAAAATCATATCATGAGTGTATACATGTTCGTACATAATTTATATCATGTATCATGCATCCCATAACGTAATAATCGTCAGGATTACTGGGGTGTTATAATTTGCATCAAGAGCGAGGTTGAAAAGTGTTCTTAACCCTTCTTTTTTTCATTTAAAGTTACTATTTTTATTTGTTTATATGAGATATAAATGATTATTTGCATGTTTAAATGAATAGACACAAAGTAATATTCTTGAGATGAATGATTAATTGTTGATTCATCTGATGAATGTTTTTTGCATTGCTCGTAAAATTTTTCGGCTCTTATTTTTATGTTGCTTTTGGTTTTGGGATGTAAGGTCATAAAGTCAATTTTTACAAATGTTGTAATTTAAGTTTCCTATGTAAAATTTCATTATTTGTAATTTGGAGTGACTAAGTCGCAAAAAGAGTCAGCACCACCATGGAGCAAGATTTAAAGGCCAATGGATGCCTTGGGAATTTTATGTACTAATTAGATTAGTATAGGAAAAATAAGAGTCCGGTCAATGCAAAATTATTTGTTATGTTGTATGTATGTTTGATTTGAAATGTTTGAATGACATGTCATATAGCTTAGGGTGCCTACTATTGTATTTTCACATGCCATAATATATTTTGGATGCATGAATAATCTTGACATAAAATATGATTTTATGTAATTTAAAATAGTTAAATTGGAATATGATATGCATGAAAAACAGATTAATTAGATTAATTGGTTTAATGATTTAAAAATTAGAAATTCTAAAATAATGGCATTAATAAGTGCATCATGAATTCCATTGGTATATAGGATGGAAACCTGGACGTAAATTCCATAGTCGATTCTGACTGGATGGTAATGTTATCTGCAGTCGGGATACAACTCCACATACCATTAGAATTTATAACGCGCTTAGATTAATTAAATGGTTTAATTAAAATTTTGTCCACGTTAGAATTTTAAATTTTAAACTTATTAGTGAACTAATATTTTAAGAGTTAAAATAAATTAGGTCACTAAACGTAACTTAGATAAATTAGTTTAATTGAGTAAAATAATTAGTCGAGGCTAATGTAAGTGTCCTAGACATGTCACGGGATCTCTAAGCGTGATTATTGTGATATTAATCAAGAAAGTTTCGGAATACTTACATTGATCGGATTTAGGATTTCAAAAATTCCATGGATGTTGAAGCTTCCACGGTCATGGGTGAGTATCCCTATCACCTTCACTTGACTCCCTTATGTGCTAGCAAGAACAAAAGTGGTCGAATTTTTCCCTCCAAGAGAAGCAACAATTCGCCTGGAGAGAGGAAGCAATCGGCCTGGAGAGATAAGGTCATTCGGTCAAGCTTCATTAAGAGAAGAAGCCAAATGTTTTCATTCAGAGAAGAAGCCAAATGCTTCACGCCTAAAATGAAAAGAAAAAAGTTGCCTTTTGTTTCGGCCTAAAGGAGAAAGGCAGAGGCCTTCTGCCAATTACAAAAACAGAGAGCAATGTTGCCTTTTTCTTTTATTCGGCCAAGAGATAACAGTGGGCACTTGCCTTTTTTATTTCTTTTAAAAAATAAAAGCAAATGTTGCTTTTCAACCAATTCCAAAAAGGGAAGAAAGTAGTGGCCTTTCTTTCGGCCTAGGAAATCAAAATAGCCACACACATTTTGCTCGGCCAAGGAGAGAGATAATTAATAATTTTCCAAAATTCATTAATTGTATATCTATTGTTGGTAGGTGTGATGGGTAAGTAAATCCAATTAAAATTGTCTCAACAAATTCCATCAATAAATGACTAGATGATGTATGTAAATGGGTCCCACCTCATTGAATTCAAAATTCAAATTACTTACACAACACACTTTTGGGCTCAGATTCGTTAATCCGATTAAAAAAATTTTCCGTCGCGACATAATTAAATCTACTTTAATTAAATAATTATGCCTCGCAAAATTATTATTAAAGTCGCTTACAAATTAATTCCAAATTAATTCATTCGCTAGAATTAAAATCCAATTTAATTCCGCGTTGAAATCCGATTTCATTTAATATATTTAATATATTATTTTAGCCCAATAAATTAAATAGTAAAATCTAATTTAACTATTAATTTATTTTACCAATTAATTCCAAATTAATCGCGTTCTCTCATCTCGACGAATTTAATCCCAGATAAATTCTCGATGCAATTAATCCCAGATTAATTCTCTCTCTTGATAATTAATCCCAGATTAATTTTCTCTCTCGATAATTAATCCCAGATTAATTTTGTTCGAGTCAAATATCATCTACCTCTCCAGTATCTGATCCTCGAGTAAGTCCTCAAGTCCAATAGAAAGGTTAATAAGTATTTCTAAAGCTATCTGAATTTTCTTCCTAATAAAGTTATCGTAATTCATGTTCTAGCCGAGAATCCTTTTGTAGTTATCTTCGTTTAGTAACGGGAAATTTAAGACAAGTTATAAGAATAGAAATTTATAAGAAAATTGAGGAATGATACATAGATGTTCAAGTAGCCAGAGGCAGTAAGTGGTAGAGATACAAAAATAGATGATGAAGAAAACATCAGAACTTATAGTAGTAAAAGAGAATATAGTAAGCCTGAACAATAGCAAAATGTTGAGTAGACCTAAGTAAGGTTTCTTTCCTCCAAGTAATATTCTAATCCTCCTCAGAAAATTCTTCCAAGCTGACCCAATAGCCTTAGAGTATCTCGCATAGATAGTAAGTTCCCCAAATATTAAAGGATAGTTAGGAAGACAAAAGAAGCAAAAAATCAAGATTTGACAAGAATTTAGATGCCACAAAGGATGTAAAAGTTCTAGCTACCCAAACCCAAGCTCTTATGCAAATTAAAAGAATGACGTAAGGAAAAATTATTACATGTCTTAACCAAAGAATGTGATATAGATAAGACCCTAAGCTACCCAGATCTCGACTCTCTCTGTAATACCGGCTAAGGAAGTTGTCATGACAGAGTCTATCTCATACCTATCGAACATGAGAATGGATTCTACCAGGACATGGGATACAAAGTAAAGACAACGATATCCATCGAGATGTAAATGTATATCCCAGCCTTTTCCAGTATAGACGAAGACAACTGTAAAGAAGTCCAATGAGAGTTTATCCTAAGACAGAAACAAAAGACATTGGAAGACAGATCACCCAGAATGGGCTAAAGAGCTTTCTAAAGATAGAAAAGAATGAACCCGACATAAAACAAGTTGTAAGAAACCATCAGATCGGACTAATACCGACAAAAATATGTATAATTTTAATGAAACAGACCCAAGAGATTGTGAGTACTCAATAGTTAACAAGACTACCAGCACGAACAAGTAAGAGTAAATGGCATAGCTATGATCTATTGCAAGAGTAGAGACCTGTAAATAGCCCATAAGATGAACCACTAATTGCCTCAGTAGCATGGTTCGGAGCCAAGAAATAAGATAGGGAAACAATAGAGAAGTACACGAGAAATAACAGGGGAGTTCAGAACAAACAGCACCATAGAAAACATAGCTTAAGAATGGTAATGTTAATGGAGATCACAGAAACGGTTAATAGAGTTATGAAACTTTAAGACTGGGAGTAGTTGATGCAGATTCCAACAGAATGAACAATAATGCTTTTGTCTAGTAGCCCTGATCCCAGTAAGTGTGTAGACACACAATCAGAACATAGTTGAACTTAGACAGTTAATAGAAATGTGTATTCTCTAATCTCTAAGGTAATCGGGTATTTACCCCTCAAATTAAAGCCCAACAAGGACCTGAACAATTAAGAAGAGTATTTGACAGGATAGATAGTTCACGAGACAACAAGATAGTTGAACCAAGAATTTTGAAAGGATTTAGATATAAGTTATAAGGTAGTAATATTCTATAAAAGGTGAAGAAGTTTGAATTAACAATAAGATTGGCCAACTCTAGAAGTGATAACTTGTCCTATCATAGAACTGGACGCCTTCAAGGAAGTAAAGACTTGAAAGAATAAGGATTCAGAGTAACCATTATGTATAACAACCCTCAGAAGTAAGGTATACGATTTATAAAAAGTTTCCCACTTTACCAAAGAGAAAAATTATAAAATAAAGTAAGACTCAAATCAAAAGTATTAGTGGTCATACCATAACTTATCAAAGATAATAGAACTCCCAAAGAGGTAATGACGTAAGAAGTTCAAGGAACAGAGATAAGAATGAAATCTAAGATAGAGTAACGACTTAAGACAGTTAAGCAAAATAGACTAGTAGGAAGAAGTACAAAGGTAGCATGATAGAGTTTTCTGAGAGCATGACCCTAGAGGAGGTTCACAATAAGAGGTAGTTTGATCGATAGTTTGAAAATGAATCATGAGTGAAGTTGAAGTAGGAAATTCAGATAGCACCTAGCAGAAATACCTTAGTGTGGGAGCTAACGCCAGATAGGTAAACACAGGAGTCCTAGGCTTATAGATGAGCAACAAGTACAACCCCAGCATGGGTAGCTAATGATTTCACCACAACCAGGAAGGCTTTAAGACCAATCCGCACCCTCCCAACCCTCGATAGACAACAATAGCAAAGATAGACCTCGATGTTCGCCTCAAAATACTCCCGAAAACAAGTGAATGTGTAGTGAAGGAGACCGAAACATAAAACCTTCAGATATAGTACAAGAGCAGAATAGAAAATGAAAGATAGCTCTAAGTAAAAGATTTAGAAAAGAAGTTGTCTAGATGGAGCGATGAATAGATAAAGTAGTAGTCAAGTAACTATGGGAATACAAAAGAATCAGCATTAAACTTAACTGGGGATATGTAATGGTTAAGTTCAGTAGTACTACAGAATAGCAAGATTTCTAAGCGTCGAAATAAGATTAGAATTCTATCAGATAGAAAACGGAAGAAAAGTAGTGAGTATAACCCATAAGTTCGCATGCTATGTGCCTAGCTAAGAAACAAGACAAAGTACGACTTGGAATGGATTTATTAAGGTATAACATAAAGACGACCAAAGAAACTAGGTATATTGATCGGTGAAATCACTCATGTAACGTAAGCGCACGTATCGCTCAAGTAGTATAAAATGTATCGATCCCACGAGGACTTAATACCTTAGTTATTAACTTATGACATTAAATATTTATGAGTATCTAATAGATTGATTGTTGTTTGGATGGTGATTTTTGTCTGAAAATAAGTAAATAAAACAGTGCGAAAGTAAATTTAAGGAAAAATCAATATTATAAAACTATCTAGGGTTGTGAATCATTCCAATATCTTTTAAGGATGAAGTGGTTATCTCATGTTTGTGTAATATATCAGTTTATTAACCCGGAACACGAAAGTATGCAAAAGCCTCTGTCGATGGTCAGATGCAAACACTCAAATAACCTAATTAATCATATGTCTATGTTAACCAAATTACCTGAATTCATTAAGATTAAGTTACAATTGTGACTACCCCTACCCGACAGATATATGTCTATCCGGTAAGGAAATCTATCTAAGGGTCACCATGCCCTAAGGTGAGATCGTGAGTTATAGAGTCTGAGGCTGAAACCTAAAATTCCTTCGTGAAGTTTATTTTAAGTTTACCAAATAAAGCTTATTAGTGGCCAATTAATAAGAAGCATTAAGCTTAGGACTCAATAAATAAACCTTTATATTACCCAAGAAATAAAATAACCACTTATAAAATGGTGATATTGGAATTCATCACAACCCTAGATACGGGGTTTAGTTACCACACATATCTAGAAATATTAAAGACATAAATAAAGTAAATGACATAAAGTAAAGCTTGGAAATTAAAAAGATAAATTAACAATAAATAAAATGCTGGGGTTGGAGGATCCACTTTTATTACCTCTAATTTAGATATCTTTCTGATTATAATATATAAACTTTGCATGATATTACCAACAGACCATATAGGCGGTATCCTGATTAAGTCAAATTTATGATTAATTCAAACCGACCATACAGGCGGTATCCAATTTAGTCAGGTTAAAATCAATTTAATTAAGTCCAACTGACCATAAAGGCGGTATCCCATTAAGTCAGGTTTTAAATTAGTTTATATATTATAATTAAGGGAGATTAATCTAAATATTAATAATAAACGCTTTACCCTTCACCCCAGCAGATGAGAGTTACCTCCTCATACTGAAAAGTAAAATAAAGAAAAAACTATTACATAAAATAAAAATTAAATACAAGAAAGCTGTAAATAAACAAACAAGATACAATCTTCTTAGTATTTTTAAGGAAATCCCCAGAAGAATGTATGAATTGGAATTCTGATTTCGGCCTCAATTTATAAGCAAAATTTGGTGCCACGCGTCGCGACGCCTGAAACCTTACACGTCGTGACGCGCGGTCGATTTGTGACATCTGTCCGCGGCTTCCTAAGATGCTGACATGTGTACGCTTTTTTATCATCGTAAAGCGTGAAGGCTTGCACGTCGCAACGCTGACATAAGCAATTACGTGTAGTGTTGGCAGCATGGGATGATGACATGTGTCCGGCGTATGATAGTAAACTTTCTCTGATTTTGACATGTGTCTGGTGCACGTTAGCGGTCGCGACGCAGAAGGTTTCTGCATCGCGATGCATAATTCAAATTTTGCCATTTTGGTCCGTTTTTCACTGTTTTGGCCCGGATTTGATTCCAGTGAGTCCTAAAACCTTATTTATCTACAAAATACACAAAACACATCAAAATATTCACAAAACTCAAGAAACTATACAAAATATTAAGTAAAAATGACGATAAATACTTAATATTTATCGTTTATCACACCCCCAAACCTAATATTTTGCTAGTCCTCGAGAAAAACAACAAAATAAAATAAACAAACAATTTTAAAATAAAATTAAACTAAGCCACTTTCATAGGGATCACGGTTGCATTTAGCGGATGCAACAAGCCTTTAAACCCCTAAGTGTCTCTAGTAGACGAGTTATAGTCTCGTGAGGGCTTACAACAACGATACCCACAAACGTCAAATGCACACAAAAGCAAAATACAAACAAGTTAGTGATTAAACAAGTGAAACTTCTTATCCAAGTTAATAGTTGTTTTCTTTCTTTCTAAATTACCAAATAAGTAAATTCTCCGATTATTTTTACCATTCTCCATATACACAACCAACAAGGTATTAATCAGCTCATTGTGCCCACAATATTCATAAGTGTAGTTGAAAAGAGAGTAAATTTTTATCCTAAAGTTATATCAGAATTCACACCTTTTTTGACAATGGAACTTTTTCTGATTTTTTTTTAAGAACATCTTCAATCCATGTAGCGAGCTTTGGGCTAGTGACTCCCAACCGGTTGGCTTTAAGGAACTAGGTGTTAAGACACCCTTACAGACTTAATTACTCGGATCTCAGATATCTCTTATATATATATATATATATAACATCTTCAATCCATGTAGCGAGCTTTGGGCCAGTGACTCCCAAACCAGTTGGTTTTATGACACTAAGTGATGTGATCCAGAATGAGCTCTGTTTGTTGGGCCAAGTTAACTTGAAGTTGTGGCTGATTGCATGGCTTGGTCAAATTGGTGTATTTGGGCCATTTTGGTGGATTTGGAAGATTCCTTGGGTTCTGGAGTTTGGACCATGCATGAGACATTATGTGAAGGCTTTATTGTGTCTAAAGCAATATTGGAATGGGTCTAGGACATGCATGGGCTGCCTTGATTGATTTTGGGCTTTATTTCCGAATGATGCATTAGTAGTGGCGGGATTTACGCAGTCTTCGTATTTTGGACGTAACTTTCTCGTCCGATATACGATTTTGGTGATTCAAGTTGCATTGAAAAGAAAACTCGTAGCTCTACAACTTTTAAGTTTTCATCAAAGTCCAGTTCGGATTCCTTCATGGTCTAAATGAGGACGCAATGTATCCCTATAGTTTTTATATTTTATATTTTTTACGTTATGTGTTGTTTAAGTGTTGGGCTGAACATTATTAAATTAAAAAGCCCATGGACGAAATTTTCAAGTATTTTATTAGGGTTTTATTATATTTTGGTAGAATTAGGGTTAGCCACCTATTTAAAGGGGGCATTATTCATTGTAATGGATAATTAACCAATAATATATCTTTTTACAAAACAAATTGACTTGTGTCATCTTGAGGGAGTGGATTCTTCCTTGGTTTTATGGAACAAAAGCTTATGTTGGCAAGCGTTGTGGCTGATTGCATGGCTTGGTCAAATTGGTGTATTTGGGCCATTTTGGTGGATTTGGAAGATTCCTTGGGTTCTGGAGTTTGGACCATGCATGAGACATTATGTGAAGGCTTTATTGTGTCTAAAGCAATATTGGAATGGGTCTAGGACATGCATGGGCTGCCTTGATTGATTTTGGGCTTTATTTCCGAATGATGCATTAGTAGTGGCGGGATTTACGCAGTCTTCGTATTTTGGACGTAACTTTCTCGTCCGATATACGATTTTGGTGATTCAAGTTGCATTGAAAAGAAAACTCGTAGCTCTACAACTTTTAAGTTTTCATCAAAGTCCAGTTCGGATTCCTTCATGGTCTAAATGAGGACGCAATGTATCCCTATAGTTTTTATATTTTATATTTTTTACGTTATGTGTTGTTTAAGTGTCGGGCTGAACATTAATTAAATTAAAAAGCCCATGGACGAAATTTTCAAGTATTTTATTAGGGTTTTATTATATTTTGGTAGAATTAGGGTTAGCCACCTATTTAAAGGGGGCATTATTCATTGTAATGGATAATTAACCAATAATATATCTTTTTACAAAACAAATTGACTTGTGTCATCTTGAGGGAGTGGATTCTTCCTTGGTTTTACGGAACAAAAGCTTATCAACGTGTGGCAAGCGTTGTGGCGCTGTATCGCTGCTCAGGATTCTCCAAAGAAATAAAGAAAGGTTTTTAAGGGCAATGTTCCTAAGGGTTGGACTTGATCTTGGAAGGATTTTGTTCTTACAAAATCAAGATTCGCGGTTCTTGGGGCTTAGAACACGTGGAGGGGTTTGCTTGGCTTTGTTCCAGGCAGGTTTCTATCACTAAGTGTTAAAACACCCCTACGAACTTAATAACTAGGATCTCAGATTTTTTTTCACTTTATTATTTCATTACTTTTTTAGATGCTTCCTCCAATTAAACTAGAGCAATTAATATTACAAACTTTTCACTTACAACTCATTGTCGTATGTTACCATGTATGTTGATAATACCTGTCAACTGAGCATATGAAGATCCAATTTCAATCAGTATTATGGAGAATTCACAAATTAAATAATTCAAAATGAAATAAACAAAAATTAACTTGTTATGAAATAGGTTGTGATACGTCTCAGAACTGGAAATTCCTTTCTGAGCTATCTCACACCAATTTCACTGATTAGTCAAGTTAAAAACACAAATACAAAATATTTTTATTTTTTTATAATTTTTTTTTGAATTTTTGAAAATTTTTGACTAAAAACCAAGCAAAAACAACACAACTAAAAAATAAAAATAGGATACTAATCAACTATTCCCCTACCCCAAACCTAATTGAGACATTTTCCCCAATGTCTAAAAAATAGAAGAAGAGTTTAGAAGATAGTACCTGATTAGCTAAAATGCTACATCTAAAAACAAAATTAAAGGTTAAGATACAGATTTATCTGACGCTTCTAGCATTAAAGGTTAAGATACACATTATAACAGTCTCCTAATTTAAGTACATGCCCAAAGGGCAGTTCCAAAACTTAGGTTTCTATGGCCAAAATAATGACTCATGTCCTGTTTCCGACTCATAGGTCGATCTCATCTGAAGCCAGTCTCCTGCTTATCAGTAGATCCCATACATCAGTACATATGTTTATGTACCACCTCCAGTATCAAAAATCCAATTTTAAAACCATTAGTGAACATGTTTATTACAAACATACATGAAGCCAGAGCCTTGCCTACCTTCACTTCCTTCATATCTACCTTGTCCATACGGCAGTCACACTTCTAGTGATCTCGTTTGCCACAGTTTAGGCAGACAACTTGGGATATGTCCTTTTAAGAAGCTCTGGCTGTGTATAACGGATTGAGCACTAAAATTATTATCACAATGAGTCTTCCTAAGCTCATGTTCTACTATTTGCTCAACTCCGGGCTCATGCTCGAGAGGTTTCTCTATCAAATAGAATAACTTCTCAGCTCCCAGGACTATCGTGAGGTTCTATTCCGAATCTGAAAAATTAAAGCCGTTTAAGTACATTTTCACCCAGGATTATATTCTAAACGATAATCTTTCAGCCATCTTGATTGCAATAGTCAAACTATCTAATCAACGATTTCAGGTACAATTGAATATAATGATTACTATAGTCTAACTATAATAATCAGCTACAAATGATTGGTTACATTCAAATGTATTGATTACTCTAATCTAATTATATAACCAACTACAAATGAAGTAGTTTGAATACAGTCCAACTGTTAAATTAAAACAACATTTGAATATTAGTCCAACTAATATATTTATAAATTAATGACGAAAAATAAATAAGCGTGTATTGGAAAGTATTTAAACGAAATTGCAAATTTAATACTTGCCTCCCACTATTTTTCGGCGAGCCTCTAACCCTCTATGGAGTACTCGGGAAACCTAGTTTCCTAGTGGGCTAGGATCCCATTAAAAGATACACAACCTTGACTTTGGCCAACAAGTTGTATAAAATCTAACTAGGTAGATCTCTAAGATCAATTGGATCTCATCCAATTCCTAGATCCAGTAGGTGGACCTCCAAGTCCGAAACATATATCCAATATATGCCAATATATCCAATATATTCCCTAACCTTTTTCCTCTGAAAACAAGCTTAATGAAACCAGTTAAGCGTGACCCATTGACAGTGGGAAATCTTCGTAATCGAGGTCGATGAACAAGAAGTGACCTTGACTTTGGCCAAAAAATCACAACTTGCCCAAGACGTATGATATGGAACAAAGCTTTCGTGATTCAAACACATCCGCAATGGACAAATGTCTTGACTTTGGACAAGAAACCAATGCCAATTTTGGATCTTGAGAGAGAATCACTCAATGGAAGGAAAAACCCTTAATATAAAATGAGGGTTTTTGTCGCGATTTGGCAACCAATTTATTATCTTTAATTAGGTCTCATCATACACTCTTAAGCATGCATTCTAAAAGCATAATAAGGCGCGAAATAAATTAATAATGATATGCGGATGGATATACAACAAATTGTTCCTAGAACAAATCTCTTCATTTCCTCTCTCCCGCTAGCACTATTCATCCTTCTACCCAATTACATAATACTTCTAAAGAAACCTCATTTACATTGAGGGGAATTGGTGAGAAGAGAGATACAATGAGATAAGAAGATAATAGGCTGGACACGCAGGTCTAATTTAATAAATTCTAAATTTATTACAACAATTTCCAAAATTGCCCTCACCCTTATAATATCCATCCGATATATATTATTCATATAATACATCCAAGTATTCACACAAAGTATGTTATCAATCAATCTAATCCAATTAATTAATCTTTGAATTAATGACCATCCAATGTTCAAACAACGATTTGATTTGCGCGAGTCCAACTCGTTTAAGAATAAATACTCAAAGTAAGTATTCTTGAATTATATCAAGGAAAAACCCACCTTGAGGCCCTTGTACTCTCAATGATTTTTACATTGCACCCATGTACTAAATTTTCTACACATTGCACCCCTGTACTCTCAATGTTTTTACATTGCACCCCTGTACTCTCAATGTTTTTTACATTGCACCCCTGTACTAAATTTTCTACACATTGTACCCCTGCACTCTCAAAAAATTGACATTTCACCCTTATTTTAACGGCAAGTTAACAAAGTTGAGAAATATTCTGACATCACCCACCCTTATTTGTGTCATATCTGCATGGTTTAGGAAGAAGCACCTATGCTAAAAAGAGAAGGGCTAAAAAAATGAGTGTTTGCTATAAATGTGCACGCATGACATGTAATACTCGTTGTCGTTCTTTAGGA
This sequence comes from Zanthoxylum bungeanum, assembly GCA_019454045.1. Taxonomy (NCBI): domain Eukaryota; kingdom Viridiplantae; phylum Streptophyta; class Magnoliopsida; order Sapindales; family Rutaceae; genus Zanthoxylum; species Zanthoxylum bungeanum. The sequence goes on along the minus strand of SKCR01004850.1, from coordinate 24,952 downwards.
ATGATGTCTGATAACCGTGAATCATCTTTGTTTGTTTTTTGTTGTTCATTAATAACACTCCAAGATCGTAGTTTTGATCTAATTTTTGCAATAAATTAGTTGGATTTTTGAATGTATCTGAAGGAGCATAATATTTATGCGCCCTAACATATAGTTATGCGCCCTAGCATAACTTCAAAGTAAAAAAATTTGATCGGTCCAATCCGAAATAAGGGTGGGTGATGTCAGAATATTTCTCAACTCTGTTAACTTGCCGTTAAAATAAGGGTGGAATGTCAATTTTTTGAGAGTGAAGGGGTGCAATGTGTAGAAAATTTAGTACAGGGGTGCAATGTAAAAACATTGAGAGTACAGGGGTGCAATGTGTAGAAAATTTAGTACAGGGGTGTAATGTAAAAAACATTGAGAGTACAGGGGCCTTAAGGTGGGTTTTTCCTTATATCAAACTATAATTTTAAATCCAATTTAAATTGTATCCAATACTAATTCATATTTAATTCCAAATTAAATAATTACACTTATTTATGTGCCTTAAAGACTTGATTCCAAATCCAATCTTAATGGGTCTCAAAGGCCCAATTAGTATCCAATATTATTTAATTAAAGCCCAATGGGCTTTCAATTAATTCTTTTGGCGTGAGCTTTGGCCATTATGGATCAAACCCAAAAGCCTTGGCCCATTTAGGAATCACCCTATGCCATAAAATCAATTTAGGCCCATTAGGCACAATTAAATTATAAAAGGCCCAAATGTTATATTTGGACTTTATGGAAATGGTTTTAGGCCCAATTGGATCCAACCAATTGTCCTAAACCAAACTTGGCCCAACCAAGCCCATTAAGCCTAATTACAACAAATTAAATTAATATATCATTCCAAATTACACATTAATTCAATTAAAGTGTAATTAACACAATTAATTAATTAATCTAGTATTTCGAAAATACTAATTAATCTAATTAATCATGCTTAACATCTAATTCATGTCCAACACAAATTAAAGCACAATCAATTCATTCCAACATGCTTCACACTCACGGCAATCCATGAAATAACACCCAATTTTGATTTCAATCCAATTAAATCAACAATTAACATTCAATTTCATGTGAATCAACATATCCAATTGTCTAATTCAAAAAATTAACCATGAGCTCTCTTAGGGTAGTAATCGGCCAAACATGGATTTTGGGGATTTTTGATCTAATCAATTTATCACAAAATCAATGATGCATAAATCCAATTAAACATCATACAAGCTCAACCAAACCATCAATTTTGCATTTTCATGCTCCAAAAAAAAAATACCCAAATTAAAGTCTATAAACCCTAGGATCCAAATCATGCTTAGATCTCGCTCTGATACCATTGTAAGTGTCCTAGACATGCCACATGATCTTTAAGCGTGATTATTGTGTGAATTAATCAAGAAAGTTACGGAATACTTACATTGATCGGATTTAGGATTTTAAAAATTTCATGGATGTTGAAGCTTCCAAGCTCATGGGTGAGTATCCATATCACCTTCATTTGACTCCCTTATGTGCTAGCAAGAACAAAAGTGGTCGAATTTTGCCCTCAAAGAGAAGCAACAATTCGCCTGGAGAGAGGAAGCAATCGACCTGGAGAGATAAGGCCATTCGGCCAAGCTTCATTAAGAGAAGAAGCCAAATGCTTTCATTCAGAGAAGAAGCCAAATGCTTCACGCCTAAAATGAAAAGAAAAAAGTTGCTTTTTGTTTCGGCCAAAAGGAGAAAGGCAGATGCCTTCTACCAATTGCAAAAACAGATAACAATGTTGCCTTTTTCTTTTATTCGGCCAAGAGATAACAGTGGCCACTTGCCTTTTTTATTTCTTTTAAAAAATAAAAGCAAATGTTGCTTTTCAACCAATTCCAAAAAGGGAAGAAAGCAGTGGCCTTTCTTTCGGCCTAGGAAATCAAAATGGCCACACACATTTTGCTCGGCCAATGAGAGAGATAATTAATAATTTTCCGAATGGGTCTTGGGCAAATGGAGCGGCATAATAATTTTTATTTTCCGATGCGCACTCGCGGCCACTTCCCAACAGTGGTATCAGCGAGCCGTTTTTGTTTTGATTAGTTCTCACTCATTTGAACTCTAAATTGGGTGTTTAAAATCTCGTTGGAAAGATAACACCCTGAATTTAATTTTAGGCATAAGTTTTGCATGATTTGGTTAAGATTTGAATTGTGAAATTGCATTTAAAGTTCATGCGTCTGCAGAAAAACGTGAATAGTAAATTTATTTGAATAAAATAAAATGCAATATCATAATTAAATATTAATCAAAGTTATTTAATGCCTAAAATAATTCCAACATATTAGAACTCATATGCTTGATGATTCTATGTATGATTAGAATTGGCATGATTATTTTAGGTTGCAAGCATCTAGAGACTTTCTAAGAAATAGAGAGTGCATTGCTTATCCCTTAGCTAAATAATTATTCTGTGATGAACTTAGAGATTTATTACCTTTAAGGCTAATAATATAAATCACTTGTTTATAAAAAAGACATTATAAAAGATACAAGTGGGGTGGGACCAAGGCGTTAATAAAACTTTCCAAACTAAAGTTAATTTAACCAAAGGTATTACTAGAGTTAGATAATGATTTGGTGTCTTACTTCACTCACTACCTTTTTATAGCCAAAAGTAAAAGCTGTGAAGACATCTAGATAATCATTTACTCAAAGCTTACCTTAAAACATATTTAAAGTGTTGGACTAATTTGGAGGATCTATTGTTTATTCATGTCACCAAGGCGATAAGAGCCTAAGATGTAAGGGTATTTAAGAGAGTTCGCTCCACCCTCCCTCTGGGAGTTTTCAATAGAGGAATCCATTTGACAGTTATTTACTCAAGCTTGCTAAAATCCTCAATAATAATTTAAGTCTAAAATTTGCCTCCCATTGTAAAGTATAGACCCAAAGGGCTTAAACCGTATTGGCAGGACTAGGCTTTACCAGACTGACTAATACCAATTTGTCCTTAAATCGTACTATTGAAAATGGTTTGACTTTTCTGAGTCATAAGACGCAGCGACCCTTAGGCGTGGTCTTATAACTTAGTGGCAAAGATTGGGTGTCCCCAAGGACTAGCATAAGCTATGTCATGTTTGATTGCCCAACCCAATGATCAAGGAATTGTGATTTATATCATAAATTGGTTGGGAACCTACCTAATTATCGTATTTTATAATGACCGCCCTAGTCGGAGTTATGAAATGATGATAATGGGATCCTTGCCCACAAGAAATCCATCATATTGGGGTTGATGCGATTTGCTTAAAATTTTAAAACAATTGAGTGGGAGTAACTTCATAATATTAAAAGCCCATGTTATTATGAAACATTAATGAAAACATATTCCTAATTTTAACATTTTCTCTTAACAGGTGGGTTAAAATATTTCACAAACATTCAAATGGATGTCTATTCAGGGAGGCCTTTGTACCCAGGATAGTTTGATGAGGTTTGGTATTTCTGCTTGCTCCCGTTGTATTCTTTGTGGTTGTTCAAGTGAGGACATTGATCATCTTTTCTTCCAGTGCATCTTCTCTTCGAGGGTCTGGTCGTCTGTGCTGGCTTTGTGTGGGTTAGATTGGAGTCGTCGGGATTGGCGACAGACTGTTGAGTGGTTATGTCAGTTCACTGATGCCTCTTTACGTCACCTTCTGGTTCGTCTGTCTTTTGCAGCTTCAGTCTACCATATTTGGAGGGAGAGGAATGCTCGCACTCATGATATGCCTTTTCGGCCTGTTTCTACTATTCTTTATGATATTGTTTTTGATGTTCGGAATCGTGCTAGCTTTGTACGTAAGGTGAAACCATCTTACGACAATAAATGGCTTCACCTTGCATGGCACTTGCCCGTGGACATCTTCTGTTGATATTTGCTTGTAGCCTATAGGCTTTTCTTCTAGGAGGGCTTGTCCTCTCTAGTTTGTCTGGGGTATGCCCCTTTGCTCTTTGTATAGTTTTCTTTTGGTTATAATACTTACCTTATCCAAAAAAAGTATCACTTCGTTCCATCCTTGATGAGCATAAGGTCAAATGGGACAAATACAATGACTGGTTTAGAAACCTTAAAATTATCTTACGATACGAAAATATTTTCTATGTTCTTGAAAGACCATTTCCCCCTGAACCCGCAGAAGATGCTGACCAAGATACATTTGATGCTTGGAAGAAACACGTCAGTGATGATGAGCAAGCAGTTTGCATAATGCTTAGCTCTGTCGGACAAACTTTAGAAAGCTCACGAAGATATGGATGCTCAAACCATCATCTTTCACTTGAAGGAGTTGTATGCAACTTCCGTTCATACCGTGAGATTCCAAGTGTCATGTGCCTTATTCCCAATAAGGTATAAGGAATGATCTGTTAGTGGACATGTGCTTAAGATGATTGGCCACATTGAAAAATTGGCCAACCTCGTGTTCATCATGGATCATGAGATAGGTCACGATCTAATTCTTCAGTCCTTACCAAAATAATTCTCTTATTTATTATGCAGTTTCATCTGTCTAATAAAGAAGTTAATTTAACAGAATTGCACAATCTGATAAAGCAAGCAGAGAAGGACTTGAAACCAGAGCTTAAAACCTCAGTCATGCTTACGGGTGCGGACCTGAAGCCACGAGGCCCAAAGAAAAATAAGGGCAAGGCCAAGGCTCCAGATCACCTAAAGCCCAATGGTAAGATGAAGAAGAAAAAAAGAAAGGGGAAATGTTTCTTTTGTGGAAAGAAGGGTCATTGGAAGAAAGACTGCAAATCCTTGAAAGCCAAGGAAGCTAGGGAAGCCCAAGAGGCCAAGAAGCCCAATGCTTCAGGTATGTTGTATTTGATTGAACTATATTCTCAAAACTCTGAACATTCTACTTGGGTACTTGACACCGATTGTGGGACTCATTTGTGTAACAATGTGCAGGGCCTGAGAAACAGTAGGAGACTCCGTTATGGGGAGGTTGACTTACGCATGGGTAATAGAGCAAAACTGGCTGCATTGTGCGTGGGGACTTATTCATTAGTTTTGCCGAATGGTTTAGTTTTAGACTTAGAAGATTGTGTTTATGTACCTTCTCTAGTAAATAACATCATTTCAATTTCTTCTTTATGTAATAAAGACTTTTCATGCCTAATAAGTTGTAATGAATGTTCTATTTATTTCAATGAAATAAAATATGGAGATGGTATTTTGAATAATGGTATCTATGTCTTACAAACTAACAAAGAATGTTCAACCTCTAATATATACAACGTTAACTCGAATAATCTCAATGAATCACTTCTATGGCACAGTCGCTTATGTCATATCAATGAAACAAGATTAACTAAGCTACATAAGGATGATTATTTCAAACCCTTCAAATATAAACCTTATGGAACTTATGAGTCTTGTTTACTTGGTAAAATGACCAAATTACCTTTCAAAGGTAAAGAACAGCGTGCATCGGAGACATTAGAACTCATACACTCTGATGTATGCGGACCAATGTCAGTCACCGCTAGAGTTGGATTCTCTTACTTCATTACCTTTATCGATGATCATTTGCGATATAGGTATGTGTACCTTATGCGGTACAAATCTGAAGCCTTTGAGAAATTCAAAGACTTCAAGGCTGAAGCAGAAAACCAACTTAATAAAAGTATTAAGTCACTAAGGTCTGACCGAGGTGGTGAATACTTAAGCAACGAATTTCAAGATTACTTGAGAGAAAATGGCATTGTTTCCCAGTGGACTCCTCCGGGAACTCCACAGCATAATGGGATCTCCGAAAGGAGAAATCAGACATTACTAGATATGGTCCGGTCAATGATGCCAGCCACGGATCTACCTCTTTCATTTTGGGGTCTTACTTTAGAAAATGCAACACTACTACTAAACCAAGTTCCTTCCAAGACTGTTAGTCAAACACCATATGAGTTATGGTCTGTGAAATGTCCTAGTCTTAGTTATCTAAGAGTTTGGGGATATGACGCATATGTCAAGCTCACACAAACTAACAAATTGGATGATATGGCAGTTAAATGTAAGTTTGTAGGATATGCCTTGAACTCAAGAGCATACGTGTTCTACGTCCCAAATGAACAAAGAACATTTGTCTCACGAAATGCTAAATTTCTAGAGAATGAATTCCTTCTCAAGAAAAATAGTGGGAGTAGACTTGACCTCGAAGAGGCACGAGAAGAAAAAACTAACATAGAACTAAACCCCATGCCCCTCAAAAGGGCAACGACGGAACAACCACAAGGTTATGAACTCAGAAGGTCTGGTAGGGAAAGACATGGCCTGAAAGATATGGTTTCCATATTGATGAGAAATATGATCAGGTCATTGATAATGACGATCCCACCAGTATGACGAAGCAATACGTGACATTGATTCAGTCAAGTGGCTTGAGGCCATGAAATCCGAAATAAACTCTATGTATCAGAATCAAGTCTGGGACTTGGTAGATGCACCTGAAGGGAAAAAAACCCATAGGATGCAAGTGGATATACAAGCGTAAAACTGATGCAGAAGGCAACATCCAAACCTATAAGGCTAGATTGGTGGCGAAAGGTTATAGACAAATCCAAGGAATTGACTATGACGAAACCTTCTCGCTTGTTGCAATGATAAAGACCATTCGAATTTTACTGGCACTAGTTGCACACTTTGATTATGAGATTTGGCAGATGGATGTCAAAACAGCTTTCCTTAATGGGAACCTCGCAGAGGAAGTCTATATGACACAACCTGAGGGGTTTGCATCTAAGGATGATCATAATAAAGTATGCAAGCTTAAACGATCTATTTATGGACTCAAGCAAGCCTCCAGAAGTTTTTTTTTTGGATAAGGTAAGTATTATAACCAAAGAGAACTAAACAAAGAGCAAAGGGGCATACCCCAGGCACTAGAGAGGACAGACCCTCCTAGAAAAAGCCAAAAGGCTACAAAGCCAAAAGGCTACAAAAGAATCAACAAAAGATGTCATCGGATAGGTGCCACGAAAGGTGAAGCCATTTATTGTCATAAGATGGATTCACCTTTCGTAAGGAGCTAACACGATTCCGAACATCAAAAGCAATATCATAAAGAAGAGCAGAAACAGGCCGAAGAGGCATATCATGAGTGCGAGCATTCCTCTCCCTCCAAATATGGTAGACTGACGCTGCAAAGGATAGACGAACCAGAAGATGACATAAAGAGGCTCCGGAGAACTAACAAACCCACACAACAGTCTGACACCAATCTCGGCGACTCCAATCTAACCCACACATGGCCAGCACAGACGACCAGACCCTTGAAGAATAGAGGCACTGGAAGAAAAGATGATCAATGTCCTCACTCGAACAACCACAGAGAATACACCGCGAGCAAGCAGAGATGCCAAATCTCATCAGACTGTCCTGAGTACAAAGGCCACCCTGAATAGACATCCAAAGAAGAAAGGAATGACGGGGAATCGCCTTCCGGAACCAAACAACTCGAGACCAATGCAACTGGGGTCTCCTTGACCTCATAGCATTCCAGGCACTATCCACAGAGAATCTTCCGTTTGTATCCTCCTCCCAAACCATCACATCATCCCTCAAACTAGAAGGAGACGGAAGATGAGACTGAGCCAAATCAATAAGAGCAGCAGATCTAGATGGGGGCCATTGCCAAGCAGAATCGGAGATAATGGATGCAACTGTAGCCATTCTAACCAAGCCAGAATCATAAATCACTCTCTCGCCCAACGTGTCCACAATCGGGCCAACAGGATGCCAATAATCAAACCATAATAACGTCTTCTCACCATTCCCAATCCTCACTCATATGATTTGATGAGACAATCAAAGAATTTGACTTCATCAAAAATGTAGACGAGCCTTGTGTTTACAGGAAAAGTAGTGGGAGTGCTGTTGTATTTATTGTATTATATGTCGATGACATATTAATCATCGGGAATGATATTCCCATGATGCAAGCCACCAAGCAATGGTTATCTCAGAATTTCTCCATGAAAAATTTGGGAGAAGCAGCCTACATCCTCGGCATTAAGATCTACCGTAATAGATCTAAGAGGTTGTTAGGACTTTCTCAATCTATGTACATAGATAAAGTTTTGAAAAGATTCAAAATGGAAGATTCCAAAAAAGGTAATTTACCTACTTGTCATTGAATCAAATTATCTAAGGAGCAATGTCCACATACTCTTTTAGATAGAGAGCATATGAGTAAAATCCTTTATGCTTCAGCAATAGGATCGATCATATAGGCCATGCTATGTACAAGACCTGATGTCTCTTATGCTCTTAGCATAACGAGCACGTATCAGGCAAATTCTGGTGAGCAACTCTGGGCAGCTGTCAAAACAATCCTCAAGTATTTGAGAAGAACTAAGGATGTGTTTTTGACATACAGAGATTGTTCTGAGATGAAAGTCATTGGTTACTGTGATGCGAGCTTTCAGACCAATAAGGATGACATCAAATCGCAAACAAGATATCTGTTTACTTTGAATGGCGGTGCTGTCAGTTAGAAAAGCTCAAAGCAGTCAACTACAGCGGACTCCACCACTGAAGCCGAGTATATTGCAGCATCTGAGGCTACTAAAGAAGCAGTCTGGATAAAGAAGTTCATCACGGAGCTGGAAGTGCTTCCCGTGATAAAGAATGGCGTCACGATGTACTGTGACAATACAAGAATCAAAGGAACCAAGGTCCCACCAGAAATCCAAGCATGTACTCAGGCGATTTCATCTCATCAGAGAGATTGTTGAGAGAAAAGAAATTATTATAGAGAAAATACCCACATAAGATAATCTTGCAGATTCTCTTACTAAATGGCTGACTCAACAAAAGCATGATAGGCACACCCGAGAGTATGATGTCCAGATTCATACTAGTTGACTATAGTGCAAGTGGGAGATTGTTAGGGATATGCCCTATACCCAACTTGTGGATGGGCTATATGTACATGTATTTGTAATATTTTCATTAATTAATAAAATGGCAATCATTATTATACGTGTCTTACATAACTTATATGAATCATCAACATTGTAATAAAGCCCTTGGAGTAATAAGACGATGGCTTCCACGCCTTATGAGAATCATTACTCTTAAATATTCCTAGTCATAGTTTTATGAATAATCTGGGCGTTCACAAAGCGAGAGACTAGCATGATGATATGATCCGCCCTTAAGTGGGTAGCCGATCTCATAGGCTACTAGCACAGATCCGTCTGCTTGGTGTATCACATGGATGCATGAGTTGCTCGTGTCCATCGAACTGACCGCCGAAATTTTTCATAGTGTTTATCCCATGTGTCTGTGAGAACTTTCATGTATCGATTATATGACTAGTCCTTAGACTTGAGGTCTTTACAATCTTATGTGTGGATCAAATAACTTTGACATTCTCCTTCCCTGGTTAAAAAGATCCGGTCATAAGGGTATTATTGGGCCATTTGTTGAAACACATGAAGTTTTTAAAGATACAACAGAGAATCACCACTCTCTCGGATAATATTTTCTTATAAGAGTAGTATTCCAGTTTGCAGGTTGATATGTGTGATCAGTGCTTGAGACGTGGCTACAGCGGAAGAATCATGTGAGATTCTTGGGTTAGCATGATTCATGACACTATCAGCATCATACATTTGACCATATGGGTAGACACTTTTTGTACCCTAGGTCAATAGGTGGGAATACAGTGAGGCGAGGGACCGTATCATATGTAAATCGCATACAGAATGGGTATATATATCTTTCATTCTCATTTGGGGGCCTTGGCATGTTGCTAGATGTCAACCTTGGTCATTGAAATCGAACGACCTTCTGATCGGAGGATAATTTATGTTCGATTAAATTATCACGATTCATTTCATGTCCAACTTGAGGGGAACCCAAAAGGTCACACACAACAAAGTCGAAATCAATGGTTAACAGTGCACAATACATATTTAACAGCATATATGATTGCTGTAGGAATTGTTCATAAATGGTTCAATGTGTTTAATTATTGAACATATCATTTATGAGGTTCCATAGTGGCTTAGGGATTGGTGAATGACGATAGGGCACTTTGGGAATTGGAATAAGTAGATAAAAAAAATTACTACTCACCAAACCTTTCAAATCTTGGGACCAAACCTTTCAAATATTGGGTTTATATAAGTGAGCAACTCTAAAGTTTTAAGAGTAAGCCACTGATTTTGAGGATCCTTAAGTCTAATTGACTAGAGGAACCTCGAGTTAAAAGTTTTGAGGTATTTGCCTAGGCTAGCACCAAGGGCAAAATACTCGTGCACTCAATGCGTAGTCTTGCCGTTGAGTTTTGGCTTTGGTGTGTGCATCTTTGGAGGCCACACACTTGGGTGGCTCTTTGGAACGTGGAAGAGCTTTCTGAGTTCGAGAAAAGCTTGTAGATTGGAGGGAGGACTGGAGGAGTCTACGGTTCAAGTAAGTCTTTTTATTTCTTTATTTTAATTAGAGTTTTTATGATAGTTAGCATGTTTAGGTTTATGTTCTTTGCATGTTTTATGAGTTTTATGCTTATAATATATAGTAACATGCCTAGGCTTGTAGAATAATCAAAACTAATGGGTCTTAGGCAAAGGGAAAGTGACATAATAATTTTTATTTTCCGCTGCGCACTCGCGGCCGCTTCCCAACACAAGGCTCATCAACATTTTGCTCAAAATCATAAGACTGGATCGTGGTATCAAATCTTATATTCCAAGATCAAGATGCATACTTAAGTCCATAAATGGACTTTATAGCCTGCAAACCTTTTACTCTTGACCTTGGGCTGTGAACCCTTGTGGTTGTACCATATAGATACTCTCATTAAGATTGCCATTCAAGAATGCAGTCTTGACATCCATTTGCCAAATTTCATAGTCATAATATGCGTCAATGGATAGAAGAGTACGAATGGATTTGAGCATGGCTACTGGTGAGAAAGTTTCCTCATAGTCAACTCCCTCTTTATAGGTATAACCCTTGGCCACTAGCTTAGCCTTGAAGGTCTGTACCTTCCCATCTGCTCCCCTCTTCCTTTTGTAGATCCACTTGCAACCTATAGGTTTCACCCCATCAGGTTGGTCTACAAGTTCCCAAACAGAGTTGGAGTACATGGACTCCATCTCTAGGTTCATGTCTTTGAGCCATTTCTCTTTATCAGAATCATCCATTGCACTACGATAGGTCAATGGATCATCTACACCATTGTTGGATGTGACAACTTGTGCCTCTCCTACCCCAAGGTAGCAGCGATCAGGTTGTCGTACAACCCTCCCACTATATCTAGGTGGTAGATCATTCTGACGATCTTGCATCTGACGCTTAAATGTCAAAGGTGTTATGTATTTGTCAACTGTAGTTGACTAATGTGTGCTGGTCGAACCAGCAAGTAACTCATCGAGTAACATTTTACTTCGATGCTTGAACTCCCTCATATAGTCCTCTTCTAAAAATGTAGCATTTGTCGATACAAAACACTTTGTTATCTTCAAGACTATAGAAGAATCCAACCATAGTCTCCTTAGGATAGCCTACAAATAGGCACACCTGAGAATGTGGTTCCAACTTTGTAGTCTTATTCTTCAGCACATGTGCTGGACACCCCCATATGCGGAAATGTCGCAAACTAGCTTTACGACCATTCCACAACTCTAAGGGAGTCTTAGGAATAGAATTAGATGGAACTACATTAAGGGTATGCATTGTAGTTTGCAGTACATATCCCCAAAATGAACTAGGTAGTGAGCTATAACTAAACATAGATCTCATCATGTCTAGTATAGTCTGATTTCTCCTCTCTGCAACACCATTTTGCGGTGGTGTTCTAGGCGCTGTGAGCTGGGATACTATCCCATGCTCAACTAAGAATTCCTCGAAATCTCTGTCAATGTATTCTCCTCCACGATCTGATCGTAGAGTTTTGATTGTTTTACCTAATTAGTTCTCAACCTTAGCATGATACTACTTGAACTTTTCAAAAGTAACTGACTTGCGATGCATTAGGTAAACATACACATATCTAGAATAATCATCAATGAATCTGACGAAGTATTCATAACCATCTCGGGCTCTTACATTCATCGGTCCGCAAATACTTGAATGTATTAGCTCAAGTGATTGACTGGCTCTTATACCTTTTCCAGTAAAAGGTCTCTTGGTCATTTTTCCTTCTAAACAGGATTCGCAGACTAGTAAAGTTCTTAGCTTTAACTGGTTTAAGGCTTTGTTCTTTATCAATCTGTCTATCCGGTCAAGGTTGATATGACCAAGTCTAAGATGCCACAGATATGGGTCATCATAAGAAATCTTTTGCCGTTTAGTTTTTGGTTTCTCAACCTTAAATATTTCAACGTTGAGCAATGACCTATGTGTTAACGGTCTTAACACATACAAGTTATTTTCTGAGTTTCTTGTGCATATGGTTAATCCATTTCTACCAATAATAACTAAATTGCTATTAAAAGAAACTGAATAACCATCATCCTAAAGTTTAGAAACAAAAATCAAATTCCTGCGAAAACCAGGAATGATAACACCTTGTTCAAATTTAAATAACTATTATTTGTAAAATTTAAACTGGAAACTCCCACTGCTCTTGCTGAAACGACATCCCCTATCCCGACCCTCATGGTGTAGTCTCCTTTGTTGGGTTTCTAATTAGTCCCAAAGATCTATTCAAGCAAGAAACATGTGTGAAATACAACAATGAAGCATGGCGGAATCATACTTACATTGATCGGATTGCGATGCGAGGAATAAAAACTTTTTCCCCTCCAGGGTGTGCTCGGCAGTGGGATGTTTTTGAGCTCCTCCAAATTCGGTCACCACCTCCAAGTGTGCTCCAAGCTCCAAGCTTTTCAAATGGTGATTCCATGCTCACAAGTTGGTTTCCCTATCACCTTGGATGACCCTTTTTGTGCTAGCAATGGAAAAATTTGCCATAAATCTTCCTTCTTTCTTCTTGTTATTTTCGGCCTTGCCAAGAAATGGAGAAGAAACTGGCTTCAAAGCCGAGAGAGGGAGAGAGGGAAAAATTGGTTCCAAACCGTGTGAGTGATCAAGAGAGAGAGAATTTATGTTGTGTATATGGTTTTGATTTTCCAAAAATCAAATACCAAAAAACAATTTCCAAATTTCCAAAATTCAAAGGCATTTAAGCCTACAACCACCTCCATCAGTATTCACATCAAAAGTGACATGTTGTCAATCACTCAAAGTGACTAGACATCACATCAATCAGAGTGACTAATGATTTGACGCTTGATGTGACTTGTGGGCCGCACTTGAATTCGAAATGCGAGTGCGCCCGCAAACACTCCCGGACTCGGGTTCGCTAATTCCAAATTAACGAATTTTCCGCTGCGAGAAACTAAATAATTATGCCTAGCAAAATTACTATTCACATCGCTAACGAATTAATTCTAAATTAACTCGTTCACCCGAATTAAAATCCAATTTTAATTCCGCGTCGAAATCCAATTTCGTATATTATATCGAATATATTATTTTATCGATTAATTCCAATTAATTGTTCTCTCTCTTAATTAATATTTTATCCCAGATAAAATATCTCCTTAATTAATCCTAGATAATTTTCTCTCTCATATAATTAATCCAAGATTATAAAGTGCGAGTCATACGTCATCAGTGAATCTTCGGGAAGCGACCCATGAGATCCCCGGATATATTGGCAGGTAAATCCGGTCATCAGACTATCCGAACACGTACGTACCTAGTACTACGTTTTTACCGATTTACAAGACATGGTTGGCTTCTAGCAAAGCACCGTGCCTACCCAATTCTCTAGAAATATTCTTACTGGAATATGTGACATATATCAGACGTAGTATACGTAGTATTGCGTATAACGATCCAGCATCGGATGTCACGTGCTAGGCCTGGGGCTGGAATCGGGTCTGCCCCGTACGAAGCACATATCGGATCTCTGGTAACTAGTCTCCATAATCGGATAAACATGACCTAGTCATAATATCTCGATAGCTGCAGCATATAAGAGCATCAGTTCCGTATCCTATGTGATCATCATCTCCATTATGACTGGAGTGATACTTCCGTCTTGACATCACACCCAATACACTACAATTCTCAATATACCCAGAAGAGGCGTACACAGAACCTGTTAAAGCCCTGGACGACCAAAACCAAAGTATATTGATTGTCGTAAGTATTAACGGTGCAAGTCTCAGGTTAAGACCAACTACACCTACCCTGATTCGGACTTCCATAGACACATAGTCATACTACCAATGGAATTCCAAGGGGTCTATCCAGAAAGAACCTGTTTCCATACCATCGGTAAACACAACCTCCTATTACACTTGCATGAGTATCATATACCCAAATATATGAGAACTATGCCGTTATGCTCCCACAAACGCACACAAGTGTAATACTAGTCTATTCCGCATTATCGATGTCCAATCTCGATAATACTACGACTAGGGATATTAATGATTAAACTTCGTGGATTGATATTATCTCATTCATTCTCAATCCGGAACTAATCATAAGAACTTTTTATCATTTATATATCTTGGTAATCTAATTACAAATGATAAAAGAGCAATTTCCTTTGTCACATAGTTAATTTGTACAACAACATCATGATATGTACAAATAGTGATGCTATGGGTCATAATTGTCCAAAAATCTCCCACTTTGCCTATAGCCAATCATTCAAGTGTCCTACACCCGAACTATGTACGGTTCGCTCAAACTTCTGCTGAGGAAAGGCTTTCGTCAGCGGATTTGCATGATTATCATCTGATGTGATTTATTCGATCATCACATCGCCACGATGTATGATCCGAATGAATCAGATGAATATTTGAAGTATATATCTGGATCGTTGATGAGACCATTAATTCTTTAGCCTGCGCTGTAGCCTAGCTTAGCTGCTAACAGAATTACTCCTAATCTAATTAGGATTTTTATCGATCCAAAAGGCTTCTATTGCTGCCTCAGCTGCAGCAATAATCCACTTTTATTGTTTATTCGGTAACAATATCTTGCTTGGAAGATTTCCAGCTCACTGTTCCGTTATTCAAACTATATAGTACCCTTATGTCGACTTATAATCATTTTTATCGGTTTGGAAACTTGCAGCAGTGAACCTAGTCACTTCAAGTTCTCATTCTCCATTGTATCAGAAAGCATCCTTAGTTCATCTAAGATACTTAAGGATGTTCTTAACATCAATCCAGTGACCATCACTTGGATTGGTCCGATTGTGACTCCATATGCTCAAAGCATATGTGAACCAGGTCGCGTACATTTATTTCAATGTACGAGTTCTCGGAGAGTGTTAACAACTTTAAATCTATCCTAGTAGATCTTTATTCCTAGAATAAAGGTTGTTTCTCCCAAGATTCTACGGAGAATTTTCTTGAAAGCCAAGCTTTCACCGATTGTATTATGGGAATATCATTTCCAAGAAATGATATATCATCATTGTTTAGGAAAATCATTGTCAGTGCGCTCCCACTAACCTCTTTATATACACAAGAATCAATTTCGTTTTGAATTAAATCATATACCATTATGATTACATCAAAACGATAATTCCAAGAAAGATATGCTTGCTTCAATCTATACATGGATCGAATAACCTGCAAACCTTGTTTGCTAGTTTTGGTACGATAAAACCGTCAGGATGTTGTAAACATCCTCCAAAAGATTTCCGTTAAGGAAAGCAGTTTTGGCATTCAGCTGCCATATTTCATAAATGAAACATGCAGCATAAGCAAGAATTATCCAAATGGATTTATCCATGGCAACAGGTAAAAGGTTTCGTTGTAATCTACACAATGTTGATTACGATACCTTTTCGCTACAAGCCTAGCTATGTACGTTGGTATGTTGCCTTCCATGTATGTCTTCCTTGAAGACTTATATAGTACCAATAGGCACAATGACTTGCGGTATATCAACTAGTGTCTAAACATAGTTGGTATACATGGGATCCATTTCGGACATCATGGTACTTTGCCATAATAGGGAGTCGATACCTTGTATCACTTCCTCATACGTAGTCAGTTCGTGTTCCTCAATAAGATTGACGTCTTTATGAGGTGAGATCAGAAACCCATACCCCATGTTATTTTCTGACTCTCTCCGACTTACGTGGTTCTTGTGTATTTGAAGATTGCGGTATAGTTTCATCCTTGATGAACTATTTGTGTTCCATTAAGGAATCGATGCCTGGAATAGTATTACTATGATTTTCATTGAGTTTTACTTTCCTCCCACTTATCACTGCATATAGGTATTCCTCTTAGGAAAACAGCATGGAGAGCAACAATTAAATTGTTCTCTTGTGAGTTGTATAAGTACTATACTTTGGTTTCCCTAGGATAACCAACAATTTAGGCAATTATCCTATTTGGGTTTTAGTTTGGTATCATCCAAACATATGCCCAACATTCCCAAATCTACAGGAATGAGAAAACCCAGTTTCTTTCCTGTTCATATCTAATATGAAATCCGTCAAATAGATTTTCATGGAACCTTATTCAAAATAAGTTTTGCATTGTTAAATGTGTATCTGTTGAAGGAAATGGTAGCTCAGAGCGACTCATGATTAACCTTATCATGTCCAACAAAATTCGGTTTCTCCATTCGGACACACCGTCAAACTGACATGTTCCGGGAGGAGTCCTCATTGAAATAATACTATACTCTTTTTCAAGTATATGAGAAACTTATTGCTTAAGTATTTTCATCATGGTCTAACCGTGATGGTTTAATACTTTAGCCGATCTGTTTTTCTACTTTGTGTCGAAACTCTTTGAATTAATCAAAAGTTTCCGATTCGTGTTTCTAAAGAAACACATAACCATAACGCGATGCCACATCCGTAAAGGTTACGAAGTGTTCATATCCACCTCTAGCTTAGCTAGATATAGGCCCACTTATGTCACTATGAACAATGGCTAACAGATCGGTGGCACTTACACTTTTACCAAGTAAAATGTATTTTAGGCACTGACATGATCCAGGCCGACAACAAACCAAAGGACGCATTACAAGTACCAGAAGGGCCAATTACGAGGCAGAGGACCAAAAGACTCAGAGAAGCAATGACGGGATTAGTTCAGAGTTTTATGGCTGACTGCAACAAACAAATAGAGATGCATGTGGGCTTGGATGGAAAGGGCCCAAAACCATTTCACTTGGCCCAAATCAGTTTAGAATAAAGCTTCCTAGGCTTTTGAAGACTTAAAGACTTGATATTTGTGTAATTTCGTTTTTAGGGGCATTGTTGTCTTTATGCCTTTAGGGTTTCTTTTTGTAACACTATTTAAGCTTACTTTCTTATTCATTTGAGGTAACCAACAAATTTGTAAACTCAAAAGCTTAAAGCTTTGGCTATGGCCGAATTATTGTAAGGGAGGGATTCCCCTTTTCAAGTTTGAATCGACTTATCTAACTTTTGGCAAACTTAGTGGCGTCTCCATTGCTAGCAAAACACTACAAGGATTCATCTTAAAGGTTCTCAAGGGCAAGTTCTTTGTGGGTCTTCTTTGTGGCCTTGGAAGGGTTTTGTTTCTACAAAAATCATGTTCGCGGTTCTTGGGGTTCTGTCCGTTGCTTGGGGTTTGCTTGGATTTCGAATCCAAGTGGGTTTCTTGTCATTTGGTATCTAGAGCTCAGGGTTCCAAGGTCTGATTTTTCTAACTTTCCTTTTGTTTGATTCTGTTTTTCTTTTGTTCTTTGTTATTTTCGTTTCAGTTCTTGTTGGATCTTGTTGCTGTTTTTGTTTTGTTTATATTCTGGATATGGTTTTGTTGTGAAGCATATCAGTTCATCTTTTTCCAATTCTGGGTTTCTGTTCTGTTCTTCCTGTCAGTTCGTCATAGTTGCATATCAGTTCATCATTTTCCAGTTCTGGGCTTCTGTTCTGTTCTTCCTATCAGTTCGTCATAGTCATTATGTTCTTAGCATATGTTTAAGAAATAAGCATGTTCTTTGGCGGCTGTGTGTTTTGTTTCTAAAACCCTAGTGCAGTGTGAAAACTAAGTGAAGTCTGAAATCAGACCTAAAACGTAACCTTTGAAATCTGCCTCTGAAATCAGACTCTGAGTTCAGACCCTGAAACTTAACCATTGAATCAGACTCTGAGTTCAGACCCTGAAACTTAACCATTGAATCAGACTCTGAGTTCAGACCCTGAAACTTAACCATTGAATCAGACTCTGAGATCAGACCCTGAAACTTAACCATTGAATCAGCCTCTGAGATCAGACCCTGAAACTTAGCCTCTGAAATCAGACCCAGACCAGTAACCTCTGAAATCAGACCCAGACTAATAGCCTCTGAAATCAGACCCTAACCAGTAACCTCTGAAAATTAGCCTTTGAATTCATACCCTGAAATCAGACCCTTATTCGACTCTGAAATCAGACACTGACCAGCAACCTCTGAATTCAGACCCTGGATTCAGACCCTCATCAGACTCTGAAATCAGGCTTTGAAAACCAGCCTCTGAAATCAGAACCTAAATCAGCCTCTGAAATCAGAACCACATTTAGCATCTGACATTATCAAAAAAAAAAAAAAAAAAAAAAAAAGGGACTTGGGTGATAGCGATCACTTGAGCAGAAAAAAAAAAGAGTAAAAAAGTGCATTTTTTTGGTTGAACCTAGTTTGTTCCATATTATCATTTAGGTGCCCGTGGAGGGTATTCCATCAAAATTTTTATAGAGGTGCCAAATTTTCTCCCGAAATTGCATACGACCGTGAATTTGCATGCTTATTTTTTTTCCATTGTGCTAATTGTTTTTACTCCTTATTTCTAATTACTCTAGCTTAAGTATTATTGATTGAGTCTCCGACATTACTATTCCTATTCGCGTTTTGTTTTCCTCCTGCCCTATATATATATATATTGTTGGGTCTGTTGTGTTCATACTAGCTTGGGGACTACATTTGGTTTGTATTCTTGGATTGAGTGTGGTTCACTTTTGAATTGAGGACGAACTCAAGAGTGGTAAAAGGCAGTGATTGTGAGCACAGTATCGGGTAAAAGCCAATAGAGTGCAAACACGAGTGGAGTGCTATCATTCGAGTGTAAACACGTGAGATTGTGAGGATTTAGATATTTGTTTTACTTTCTTGTTATTTCTAATCTGTTTGTTTAGTGTTGAGATGGTAGGTCTAACTACTGATGAGAGCTTGAGGCTTTGGATAGGAAATTTACAGATATGATGGAGAACATGAATACTGCTTTGGAGAGATTGTCAAAGAGTGTCGAGAGTATTCAACCTGGTAGCGGTCCAGAGTACCACCACCTCAGAATGTACCACCACCTCACAATGTACCACCTCGCCGTGTACCACCACAGTATGTACCACCAGATGAAGAGGAAGCTGAGAATGAGTTTGATGATTCTGATGGTTTTGATGATGTGGAGGAGAGATTTCATCCTGGGCATGATAGGAGGCCTAATAGGAGGTTTGATATGAGGGATAGACGGTTTGGTGATGGAGGTGCATTTGATGCCAGAAGAGGGGATTATGATCGGAGAGGATGGGTAGGCGAGGAGATGTAGATGGTGATCTAGGTAGCATCAAGATCAAGATACCAACATTCCAAGGCAAGAATGATCCTGAAGCTTATTTAGAATGGGAAAAGAAAATAGAATTGATTTTCAACTGTCATCACTACTCAGACGAGAAGAAGATCAGTCTCGCAGCAATTGAGTTTACCGATTATGCTATGATTTGGTGGGATTAGCTTGTCTCTACTCGGAGGAGAAACTATGAGAGACCAGTTCAGACATGGGCAGAACTCAGGGGTCTCATGAGAAAGAGATTTATACCCAGCCATTACTATAGGGAGTTGTATCAGAAACTACAACATCTGTATCAGGGGACCAAAAGTGTTGAGGACTATTACACAGAGATGGAAGTTGCCATGATCAAGGCAAATGTAGTTGAGGATGCAGAAGCTACTATGGCACGGTTTCTAGGGGGCTTGAATAGAGAGATTGCAAACAGGGTGGAGTTGCATCATTATGTTGATTTGGAGGATATGCTTCACATGGCTATCAAGATAGAAAGGCACTCAAGAAAAAGTCAACATCCAGATTTGGTACTCAGGCTACTTCTGCATGGAAAGGGAAATGGGTTCCGAATGAGAAGCGAGATGGAGGCTTTGACAAGCCTAGAGGCGAATTCAGTGGAGGCTTTAATAAGCCTAGGGCCGAACCTAGTGCCAGGGTAAAGAGGCTGCAGAACAGAGCAAAACTAGACCAAAACCTGAGGGTGCAGCTGCTAGAACTAAAGATGTCAAGTGTTTCAAGTGTTTGGGCATGGGACACTATGCTTCACAATGTCTCAATAGGCGTACCTTAGTGATTGATAAAAAGAGTGGAGAGTGTACTCTACCGATAGTGAGGTTGAGGAGGAGATGCCAGAGTTGGAGGATGCTAGTGACCATGAGGGAGCTGCATACCCGCTGGATAACTTATCCTTAGTTGTCAAGCGTGCTTTGAGTGCACATGTTGTAGAGGATAAGAGTGTGCAGCAGAGGGAGAACATATTCTATACTAGATGCCGTGTGAAATGCAAGGGGTGTAGTATGATCATAGATGGGGGCAGTTGTGTACTAATGTTGCTAGCACAACTTTGATTGAGCGATTGGGGTTGAGTTGCTTAAGACACCCGAAGCCTTACAAGTTGCAGTGGTTAAATGATTGTGGGGAAATAAGGTGTGACAAAGCAGGTATTGTTGAGCTTTACCATTGGGCCATACACAGATGATGTCCTATGTGATGTGATACCGATGCATGCAGGACATATTCTTTTGGGCAGGCCGTGGCAGTTTGATAAGAAGGTTATTCATGATGGGTTCAAGAACAAGTACTCTTTCTAGCATAAGGGAAAACCCATTACATTATACCCACTTACACCTGCATAAGTCCATGAAGATCAGGTTAAGTTACAACTTGAGCGTGACAAAGAGAGAGCGAAGGGAAACACCACCTTAGGTGAGACTAGTGAGAGTGTGTATCTGGTGAGAAAAATAAGGCCAATGCCGAGGAGTTTCCAAGGGGAGTGTGAGTGAACGTAAGGGCGAAACAAAAGGGAGAGTTAAAAAGAGTTTCTACATGGGTGAGGGTGAAGCAAGGAAAGCGTTCAAGGCTAGCAAGCTCATGTTATTGTTAGTCTATAGAGAGGGCCTCATATTTATTTTACTAACTCTGACCATTTGCTTCCTATGTCTATTTCATCTCTTTTGCAGGATTACAGTGACGTACTGACAGAGGACATACCTAGTGGGCTTCCACCCATTAGAGGTATTGAACACCAGATAGACTTCATACCTGGAGCAGTCATTCCTAACAGACCGGCTTATAGGAGCAATCCCGAGGAGACAAAGGAGCTACAGGCAAGTACGGGAGTTGATGGATAAGGGGTATGTAAGGGAAAGCATGAGTCCTTGTGCAGTACCAGTGCTTCTAGTTCCTAAGAAAGATGGGACGTGGCGTATGTGCGTTGACTGCCGAGCTATCAACAATATTACGGTAAAGTATCGTCACCCCATTTCCTAGGCTAGATGACATGTTGGATGAATTGCATGGTTCCAAAATTTTTAGTAAGATTGATTTAAAGAGTGGATACCATCAAATTCGCATGAGAGAGGGAGATGAGTGGAAAACTGCATTTAAGACTAAGTATGGCTTGTATGAATGGTTAGTTATGCCATTTGGTCTCTCAAACGCACCTAGCACATTTATGAGATTGATGAATCATGTTATGCGTGCATTTTTAGGTAAGTGTGTTGTGGTTTATTTTGATGACATCTTAGTTTTATAGTAAAACAGTAGATGAGCATGTAATGCATTGGAGCATGTACTTGATGTTTTACGAAAAGAACAATTGTATCTAACTCTGACAAATGCACATTTTGCATAGATAGAATTGTTTTTCTTGGCTTTGTTGTGAGTGCAGATGGCATCGAGGTAGATGTGGAGAAGGTAAAGGCAATTCAGGAATGGCCTACACCAACTACAGTGACAGAAGTCCGAAGCTTTCATGGGTTAGCGAGCTTCTATAGGAGATTTGTCAAGGACTTCAGTAGCATTGCCGCGCCATTGACTGAGGGAGTAGTAAAGAAGACAGTTGGTTTTCAATGGGGCGAGGCGCAAGAGCGAGCATTCCAGGACCTTAAAGCGAAGTTATGCAGTGCACCCATTTTAGCACTACCAAACTTCGAGAAGACATTTGAGATTGAGTGCGACGCATCAGGGTTCGGTATTGGAGCAGTTCTCATGCAAGAAAAGCGGCCAATAGCCTATTTTAGTGAGAAGCTGATTGGAGCAGCTTTAAGGTACCCAACGTATGACAAAGAGTTATATGCTCTTGTGAGAGCACTTGAGACATGGCAGCACTACTTGTGGCCTAAAGAGTTCGTGATCCACACCGACCATGAATCATTAAAACACTTGAAGGGTCAAGTAAGCTGAATAAGCGACACGAAAATGGATGGAATTCGTTGAGTCATTTCCATATGTTATACGCTACAAACAAGGTAAAGAAAACATAGTGGCTGATGCATTATCTCGCAGGTATGTTTTACTTACTTCAATGCATGCACGGTTGTTGGGATTTGATTTGATTAAGGGATTATATGAGTGTGATTCTGATTTTGGTGAGATTTATGCTACTTGTGCAAAGTCATCTTTTGGAAAGTTTTACATTCATGACGGATTCTTATTTAAAGCGAACATGTTGTGTGTTCCTACTTGTAGTATGCGTGAGTTACTTGTGAAAGAAGCGCATGGGGGAGGTTTGATGGGGCATTTTGGGATTACTAAGTCTTTAGCTATTTTACATGAGCACTTTTATTGGCCTAAAATGAAACGTGATGTTGAGCGTATTTGTGATAAGTGTCTAACATGTAAGCATGCTAAATCTAAATTAATGCCACATGGTTGTATACTCCTTTGCCTGTACCTAGTGAACCCTGGGTTGATATATCGATGGATTTTGTGTTAGTTTGCCTAGGACAAAGAGGGGTAGAGATTCAATCCTTGTTGTAGTTGATAGGTTTAGTAAAATGGCTCATTTCATTGCATGTCATAAAACCGATGATGCTACAAACATTGCAGATTTATTTTTCAGAGACATAGTGCGACTCCATGGTATACCTAGGAGTATTGTATCTGATAGAGATGTTTGTGGGGAATGATGTCCTTTGTGCTATTCACTCATTCTTTTCTTCTGGGCGTCTTTTGAGGCAGGTTAATGCTACATCCATTGCTCTTATTCCTAAGATTCCTAACCCTTCCCAGGTTAAGGATTTTAGGCCTATTTCTTGTTGTAATACCATTTACAAGTGCATTGCTAAGCTGATTGCGAATAGAATCAAGATTATCCTCTCTTCAGTAATCAGTCATAACCAATCTGCTTTTGTCACGGGAAGGCGCATTAGTGACAATATTCTTTTGTGTCAGGAATTGGTTCGGATTTATCACCGGAATGGCAGTTCTCCGAGATGTGCTCTTAAGATTGACTTGATGAAAGCTTATGACACTGTTCGTTGGGATTTCCTGGTTGAGGTTTTGCGGACAGTTGGTATTCCAGAGAGGATGGTGGGTTGGATTCAGGAGTGTATGACTACTACTAGATTCTCTGTTTCTATTAATGGTGAGCTGCATGGTTTCTTCCCTGGGGGTCGGGGATTACGACAAGGTGATCCCATGTCTCCTTATCTTTTGTTTTGGCTATGGAAGTGTTGTCAGGTCTTCTTCGTAATATGGCTACTAATCCGGGTTTCCAGTTCACTGGCGATGTTCTAAGGACCGTCTTACTCATCTATGTTTGCGGATGACCTTATGATTTTCTGTAAAGCTGAAGCGTCTTCTGTCTCCTTGATCAAGGAATTGCCTTGGGCAGTTTAGTGGTTTATCAGGTCTAACCCCGAACCCAAATAAAAGTCAATTCTTCTCTTCTGGAATCTCTCATACCCTTCTAGGCCACTTGTGTCACATTTTGGGCTTCCAAGTTGGGAATCTTCCAGTGAGGTATCTGGGGTCCCGTTGATCTCTACTAGATTCAGGGGCTCTGATTGTGCTTCTCTTGTGGAATCGTATTATTCTGCGTGCCAAGAGTTGGAGTAGTAAGTTTTCTCTCTTATGCAGGTCGGCTTCAGCTTATTAAGTCAGTTTTGTTCTCCATTCAAGTTTATTGGTCTTCTTTATTTATTCTTCCTAAGTCTGTTGTGAGGAAGGTGGAGACGATTCTTCGCTCTTTCCTTTGGAAGGGTAGTGCGCTCACCTCTTCTGGGGCGAGAGTGGCTTGGAGCAAAGTTTGTTTACCTCTTCAGGAGGGTGGGCTGGGGATAAAGAGTTTGGATTCTTGGAATAGAGCGGCTATTGTTAAACATATTTGGTTTCTTTGTTCTGGCCAGGTTTCCTCATGTCGAGTTGGGTTCACTCTTATTTGTTGCGGGGGAGAAGTTTTTGGGAGGTCCCTTGTCCTTCAGATTGCTCTTGGAGTTGGCGTAAGATCTTGGAGCTTCATTCTTGGTCCCGTCGGCGGATGAGAGTGAGGATTGGTAATGGTGAGAAGACGTTACTGTGGTTTGATTATTGGCATCCTGTTGGCCCGATTGTGGACACGTTGGGCGAGAGAGTGATTTATGATTCTGGCTTGGATAGAATGGCTACAGTTGCATCCATTATCGCCGATTCTGCTTGGCAATGGCCCCCATCTAGATCTGCTGCTCTTATTGATTTGGCTCAGTCTCATCTTCCGTCTCCTTCTAGTTTGAGGGAGGATATGCTGGTTTGGGAGGAGGATACAAACGGAAGATTCTCTGTGGATAGTGCCTGGAATGCATGAGGGCAAGGAACCCCAGTTGCATTGGTCTCGAGTTATTGGTTCCGGAAGGCTATCCCCC